>JAHSUG010000029.1:0-203001 GCA_019926025.1 Rhodotorula kratochvilovae | reverse complement strand
CCTCATCCTCAACACGGTCCTCGCCACGCTGGGCGCGGTCACCGCCCTCACCCTGCTGTACAGCTTCTCGCTGGCGCGGACGCATACCGCGCAGGGTGGCATTGCGACCGTGCGGCTGTTCACGGTCACGGATGGGCAGGAGCGCGTGCTGGACAAAGGGAGCACGGTGCTGCGGTTTGGGCAGTCGGAGCCGGCGCCGAGGATCCCATCGGTGGAGGACTATCACACGAAGGAGCTCTGAAGGTGTGCGTGCTTCCTCCCGCTCATTGCCCCGCGGAACACTGACAAGCCTCTTGCCAAGGCAGGGCGCGGGTGCGACCGCTTAGACGCTTCTGCTGCGATAGACAGGCTTGTTGCGGCTCCCTGGCAGTCGTTGTAGCTTGCATTGCGACGCTTCCCCATCGACGGCTCCGCGCCGGGACTTCCACCGCACCACAAGCGAGCCAGCCGCATCACTGCATGCACAAAAGGGAGAGAAAAGAGACACTGCAAGATCAAGCACAATCGACAGGGAAAGCACAGAGGACGGACGGAAGGCAAGCTACAAAGCGGGCCAAGAAGCGCACTGAACGATGCGGACGGGGATGGGGTGCATAACGTGGTGGGAGGTGGGCGGTAGAGACGACAACGAGTAGGGACGAGGCGGATGGGGACGGTACATAGGCGAGGAAAGTGATCCGGGAAGAGGGGAAGGAAGGAAAAGCGAAGACGAGACGGAATGACAACGGCGGCGGGCTGCGGGCGTGTCAGGGGGCGTCAGCGGTGCTCCGAGCCACAGCGAGAGCGAATTCGCGCCAACCAATCCGGCAGCGAACCGAGGGAAGAAGCGAAGGCGAGCGCACCTCCTCACCCCCTCCGCACTCCCTCCCTCCACCCCCTCACCTGCTCGCCTACCCGCGCCTGGAAGTGCCTGACCGTCCTCGCCGCGCGGAATACGTGTCGCTGACCCTCGTCTTTCCCGCCGCGCGCGGCCGAGCCCGCCCGCTCGCTGACAACGCCGGCGAGGAGGGCGCTCGCGCGCGCGGCGCGGCGGAGGGGCGCCGGAATGGCGAGGACGAGGTCGTGCGGCGCAGCGGGGAAGGCGCCGCGCGACGGGCGGGCGAGAGTGCGGGAGAGAAGGGAACGCGGGCGGTCGAGCGCGGCGTCGATCTGCGCAACACGCGAGGCGGCGAGCGACCGCGCGAGGGTGACGAGCGAGTCGCAGTAGTGCTCGGTGCCGACGTCGAAGCGGTCGAGTATGTTGCCGAGGAGCTCGGGCCGGAGAGACGCGACGCGCTCGAGGCGGGCGAGCATCCGCCCCCCGCCCGTACGGACCGAGCGAGCAGTACGCGCGATGGCGCTCTCGCCGGGCACGCGCGCCGCGCCCACGACGCCAAGGATGCCCTCAGCGCGGAGGACCGCGCGCGCACGCGCCTGCAGATCGCGGACGTCGCGGCCGTGCTTCCGCGCCGCGAGCGCGAGCTCGGCGAAGCTCGCGAGGCCGGCGCGCTCCGCCGGCGGCCCCGTCTCGCGGAAGAGCGAGACCCGCTCGCCCTCGTCCTTGCTCGCGCCCTTCTCGCCGCGGCGGACGACGCGGGGGCGGCGGCGCTCGCGGGCGTGCGCGCAGCGCTTCGAGTGGTGCGTGGGCGCGAGCGGGGCGGGCGGGTGCGCGGCGGGGAGGGTCGCGAGCGCGCAGGCGGCGCACGGCGAGTCGATTGCGGTGGAGGTGGAGTCGGCCGCGGGGTCGGGAACGGGCGCTGCGGCGGAGGCGAGCGCGCGCTGGACGACGGCGGGGGTGCCGCTCGCTACGGAGCTAGTCGTGGTGAAGGCGGGCGGCGACGCCTCGGACGAGAGCGGCATCGAGTCGCCGATGGGGGCGGCGCTCGAAGAAGCCGTCGCTGTAGCGCGCGCGGTCGCGAAGTCGATCTCAACGGTCGTGTCGGTCGGCAAGCCCTTCACCTCGAGCGTCTCGCCGCTGGATGCCGCGCTCGTCGCCGTGCTCTCGCCCATCGTCTCGCCGCGCATCGCGAGCGCCAGGTCCGGCGTCTCAACGGCGACAACCTCGACGCGGACCTCGCGCACCACATGACGCTGGCGCGGGTGGGCGCGCAGGCCCGGCGCGTGGTCGAGCCACGCCGCGCTGAGGCAGCACGCCACGACGGCGAGGGTGAAGAAGCTGACGAAGACGCGGTAGGAGAGCGGGGGGCCGCGCTGCGGCTGCGGCGGGTGGGCGCGGAGCTTCGACTCATTGGCTGCGGCTGCGGCGGGGGCGGGCGCGAGCGTCGCCGTGCGGTTTTCGACCGTCGACGGAGCGTCGACGGCGAGCACGACGGGCGCTGCGGCGAGCACAGAGGGAACGACGGTCGCCTGGCTCGAGACGAGCGAGCTGCCCGCCATCGTCGTGGTGGTCGAGACGACGCTCGCGCACAGGAGGGCGGCCGAGTCGGCGAGGTCCGATTTGGTCGGCGGCGCGTCGGCGTGCGCGGCCTTCTCGACGACGACGCCCTCGTCCTCCGCCGCCTCCCGCCGCTCCAAAGATCGCCTGCACGCCCCTCTCCGTCCTCCCCCCCTTGCGTGCCTCATCACTCTGCGCATCCCGCATCCTCCTGACCCACTCCTCGACGCCCTCGACGTCCCCCTCGCCCCCTTGCGCGCGGAGGAGCGGGCTCGTCAGCCCCGACGCGCCGCCGCTCTCTCGCGCGTCGGACGCCGCCGCATCGCCCGGGCGGGGCGCGTCGAGGAGGAGGGAGTACGCGCCCTCGCCGTCGAGGAGGATCGAGCGCGCACCCTCGCGCTCGTGACCGCGCGCGGGCTCCTGCTCCTGCTCGGCGGGCGAGAGGGACGTCTCGAGCGGGTCGCGGGCTGCGCGCACTGCCGCCGGCGTCGGAGGAGGCGGCCGACCCGGGCGAGAGGGAGCGCGCGTTCTGCTGCGCCTCGTCGCGCGACGGGCCGGCGGCGACGGGCGGCGGGAGCTCGGCGCTGCTGACCATGTCGAACGCCTCTTCGGCGCCGTCGGAGGAGGAGGAGGACCAGTCCGAGTCGCGCGACGAGAGCGAGTGGAGGTCGCCGCCTTCGTGGGCGAGCGAGCGGGACGAGCACGCAGACGAGTGCGTGTGCGAGGGGGAGGGCGGGGGGATGGGGTCGTCTGCGAGCGGGAGGGGGGCGTGGTGCGCCATGCTGCGCGCGTTGGAGGAGCCGTGTGAGCGGGAGGACAAGCGAGAGGAGAGGGAAAGGAGCGCACCTGGGCGAGACGAGGCTGAGCCCGCTCAGGGCCACAGACAGAGGAGCACTGGTGCGGGCGAGGGCTGCAGCGAGCGTGGGGTCAGCATGCCATACTGAGCACCCTCCGAATGAGAAAAACGAGGAGCTGGGGAAGCCGACGCACCCGAGGAGCGACTTGCGAATTCCCGCAGGACGAGCGGCCGAAGTGCGGACGGGCGCAGAGACGGCAGCGGACTTGAGGCGCCTCGTCGGGCTGTCGACGACGATGAAAGAGGTCAGCTTGGCGCTCGTGAGACGGGAAAGGGTGTGAAGCTGCGCGCGAAGCGGAACAAGCGCGAGGCGGAGTCTCGAAGAGGGGCATCGGTGCATCGACGACGACTCTCCATGCCGTTCCTGTCCGTCCGGCACGCTCCGAGCATGTGTGCGCGCCGCCCAGGAAGCCCCGTAGCGCCCGGCCTCCGTTCCTCGCCGTCGTCGTCGTCCGCCCGGTGCCCGCCGCGATGCCGCGCACGCGCACATCGTCCGATCCCCGCTGCAAGCACAGCGCCAGACCCAGGCAAAGCCTCCGCACCGCATGGAAGCAGTCGCGCGCTCCTGCAAGCGCCGTACGACGCGTCTCGCCCGCTCGGCCCGCGCCGAGTCGCGAGTCTCGTGCGCGACGAGGAGGGGACGCGCGAGGGCAGAAGCAGGCCAGAAAGGTGCAATGGGAGTGTGCTCACCTCTTGGGAGTGCGCTCTGGGTGGCTGAAGGGGAAGGAGGAGAAAGAGAGGGAGGGAGAGATGGGGGCGAGGTGGGGGAGGGGGAGCGCAGCGGGCACTCGCACCGGGGGAAGCGGGGATGCGCTCGGGGTGCTTGAGAGTGCTCTCTGCGGTGACTGGGCCCCTGTTCTGCTCTGTCTGCGTGGAGTGCGACGGTGCGAGACGGGCGGGAACTCCCAGACACGCGCATCCTCACTCGCGCTGCACCCTCACTGCGAGAGTGCGAGTACCAGGGTTACATCTCTCACTGCGTAATGGACTCGCCCATCCAGTTGCACTTGCACTCGCTGTTGAGCTCCGCGTTCTCCTCCTCCTCGTCGCAACTCGTCGCTCTCGCTCTGACTCCGCATCTCGGCGCCATGTCTTCGCTCGAACGCAAGCGCAAGTGGGACGAGCCCGCCTCGCCCTCCACCGAGGGCCCCGATGCAGCCAAGCACATCAAGACGGAGCAGCACGACGGGCCCACCGCCGCCGCACCCCTGGGCGACCCCGAGCGCGACGGAGAGAAGGCTGCACAGGCTGCAGGTACGTCTCTCCCTCACTCTTCCTCTCTGGCACTGGACTGGGTTCGAACTCGGCACCCTCGAGGACGAGGCGGAGCGGGAGCGAGGCGAGACGGCGACGCGGTGATGGAACCTCGCCAGCAGCAACGCGGGCTCGCGTGAGCCTGCACGCGGCTGCGTACTACTCGTCGGGACCCGACTAGACGCTCGCGCTGGCCGCGCGCTTCCCGCACTCGGCGCTGGTCGTCCTCCCCGTCTCCCCCCTAACGCTCTCCTCACCAACCCTCTCAGCTCCACCTTCCCCCAAGCAGCACCACTGACTCTGTCCCCACTCTCGCAGCCTCCATTGCCGCCCGCCTCGCCTCGCAGTACGGCGCCGCCCCGCCCCCGGGCCACGCGCCCCCGCCCCCTCCCCCCGGCGGAGGTGCCTCGGCCGCCGTCAGTGCCGCCGACGCGATGGGCGCGGGAGACCGGAGGGAGCGCGAGAGGGAGAGGGCCCAGGGGCTGTGAGTGGGCGCTCGTTCGGTTCGACGAGGGGGGGGGGCGCCGAAGGCGCCCGCAAAGAGTTAAGGTAGGGAGGAGGGGGCGCCGGAGGCGCCCTCCGACGCAAAGGAGGGGGCGCCGAAGGCGCCCCCCTTCGCCTCCCGAGCCGGAGGCGGGGTGCGCACCGCCGAGCCGCAGGCGAGGAATGTGCCGAGGACGAGCCCACCTCGTCCACCTTGACGCGCAGCAACTCGAACCCCACCAGGACAGCCCCCGCTGACATGCACACGCCCCGCAGCTTCGTCGAGGACATCGAGATCAACGACCTGCGGAACCGGTACCTGCTCACCAAGGGCCCGACGCAGCAGCAGATCCTCGCCGACACGGGCGCGGCGGTCCTGACCAAGGGCGTGTGGTACCCGGACAAGTCGATGGCGACGGAGAAGGACCCGCCTCTCTACCTGCACATCACGGCCGAGACGGCCGACAAGCTCGAGGCGGGCGTCAGGGCCGTCCAGGCGCTCATTGACCAGGAGCTGAACCTCCTCGACGCGAGGCGCGGCCCGCCCCGCGAGGGCATGGACCGCGACTCGGGCTACGGCCAGCGTCGCAAGTGGCCCGAGGAGAAGGTCCTCATCGAGCTGGAGCCGCTCCGCAACTTCAACATCCGCGCCAAGACGGTCGGGCCGGGCGTGCGTCCCCTCTCGCCCCCTCCCTCCCCTCCTCTCGCCCGCACTGATGCACAAGCGCACGCAGGGCATGTTCGTCAAGTGGATCCAGCAAGAGACGGGCACGCGCGTGCAGATCAAGGGCCTCGGGTCCGGCTTCATCGAGACAGAGACGGGCCGCGAGTCGGACGACCCGCTGCACATCAACGTCGCGGGGCCGGACCAGGCGCAGATCGACAAGGCGGCCGAGCTCGCGCGCGACCTGCTCAAGGTCGTGACGGAGAAGCACGCCGAGGCGCGCAAGGCGCTCGACGAGCAGCGCTTTGGCGGTGGCGGCGGAGGAGGCGCGCCGTTCACGCCCAGCGGCGCAAACACGCAGCAGTTTGGCGCGCCGATGCGCTTTGGCGCGGGCGGAGAGCAGCAGCCGCAGGGGCAGAGTCCGTACAGCTACCAGGTGCGCCACGCGCTCCCTCGCCTTCTCGCGCGCTCCCTCACTGACGCTCTTGCTCGCGCCCGCGCGCAGCCGGGACAATACGCCGCCCCCGGGCTCACCGCCCCCTCCCGCCCGGCGAAGCTCCTGCGGCGGGTGCGACGGCCGAGCCTGCGGGTGGGCAGGCCGCGAGCGGGATGAGCGCCGAGGCGTACTCGGCGTGGTGGGAGTCGCTCGACCAGGCGAGCAAGGACTACTACACGCAGTGCGTCCCCTCCCTCCCTCCCTTCTCCTCACTCTGCCGCTGACGTACTCGTCCGCACGCAGGTACTACGCCGCCTACGCGCAGTACGCCGCACAGCCCGCCGCTGCCGCCGCGCCTCCGCAGGAAGCGGCCCCGCGCCTCCGAGCAACGCGCCCCCTCCCCCGCCGCCGTCGAACGCGCCGCCGCCGCCGCCGCCGCCTGCGCCCCCCGCCGAGGAGAGCGTCGCGGGCGGGAGCGGGAGGTACGGCGCTGTGCCGCCGCCGCAAGGGTTGTGAGCTCGGTCAGGGGTTGTGTACTGGAGGGGTGTAATGCTGTGCTTGTTTCCACTCGCGGGCTGCACCAAGGCCGCACAAGCGGCTCGAGAAGCGGAAGCGGGCGGGACCGCCAAGCGAGAGGAAGCGATGGAGTCTCTCGCTTCCACGGACTTGTTCGTTGCCAGGATAGCTTGTCGGTGCGAGACGCAGCAGGGAGATCGACTTCGAGGAAAACCTGGAGGTCGTCGCTGCCCGGGTGCAAAGAGACGCGCCGCCGAAGTTCGCCTGCCGCGAGGAGAGCGCGCTCCCGAAGGCGGACCGCGCGGGAGGAGACGCCGCTGCTCTTGATAGCTCGTCGCGAGCGAATCGAAGCAGAACAACATGCACAGCGCGCCCCGCCACAACCTACAGCTGCAGCACCAACCTCGGGGCGTCCCTCCTCTCGCGGTGCCACACCTCCTCCTCTCCGCCCTCCTCCTCGATGCCCTTCCCGCCCGTAAACACGCGCACAACCGCGCCCCAGCACTCCTCCCCAATCTCCATATGCACGCCCTCGCACACCCTCCTGCCGACGCGCCCGCGCTCGTGCAGCGCGCGGAGGCCGACGTAGTCCTCGCTGTAGAGCGGGAGGTCCGCCCACGGGAGCGGGGTGGCGTAGCACCCTGGCTGTGGGGGAAGAGGGGGCGCGGGGCAGTTCGAGGAGGAGGGGGAGGGGAGCGTGAAGTGTGCGGTGTGAGGCGGGACGACCGTCATGTCCTTGCTGCGGGCGGGATCGCGGGCAAGGTGAGCGCGTCTCGAGGGAGCGGAGGAGAGCAAGCGGACCTGAAGCGGAAGGGCGAGCTTGTCCAGCGCGGCGAGGTTCGCCTTGTACGTCGCGTTCCGCGGCTGCGTCTCCCCGCGCTGACGCGCCTCTTCGTCGCCCACCTGCCTGTCACCGACGCTCGTTGTTGATGTCGCGGAGAAATTCGTTCTGGGCGAGGTACTCGTCGATGCGGTTCGGGTCGCGGAAGTACTGCGCCGGGACGATGTTGTGCTGCGCCCAGGGCGTGTAGATGCCCGACCGGACGAGCGAGAGGTGCATGAGCTTGCAAGGCGAGAGGGGCGACGAGTTGGGCGGGCACGGCGGGAGTTCCGAGATGCCCATCTGCGTGCGGAGCGGTGTCAGCGCGAGCCTTGACAGCGATTTCGAGCAGGAGGGGGCACACATGCTGACTCCCGACAGTGACGAGCCTCCTCATCCTCACGCCCTCGCTACCCTTGCCCGCTCCAACCGTGCCGCACCGCTCAACAACGGCGCGGAGGAGCTGCCCGCCTGAGAAAGCCGAGCCCGTCGAACTGCTGCGACGGGTTGAGGAGGGGTCGACGATTTGCGGGAGGGCGGCGAGCTGCGCGCAGGCGTGTTCGACGTGCGCATTGGCGGAGCCGAAGAAGGTGGCACGTCTGCGGGAGCACGGGCACACGTGAGGTTGCAAGCGTAGGAGAAGGAAGGAGACGGAGAAGGTTAGCGCGCACTCGTTTACACTGCCTTGCTCCGCCTTCGTCCCCGAACGAGTGGACGCACTGATCGCTCGTCCCGTCCTCGCCAACCTCGACGATGTGCACAAACACGCCCTCGAGCCCGGCGTCTGCTCCAGGTCCTCCTTGAGCGAGAGCAGCCCCGGCGCGTCGAAGCGGTCGCCGAGGCCGTGCCAGATCTGCGTCGTGGGGGTACTCAGCCCCAAGCGCGAAAGAAAGCGGGAAGGGACGCACGACGATGGGGACGGGCGGGATCTTGGGCGGGGGAAGCGAGGTCGTCGGGAGCGCGGAGACGGAGGCAAGGGCTGCGACGGCTGTGAGAGCCGCATGCAGAAGGTACATGTTGACGGGTTGAGGTGCGTCTGCGTCCAGAGAGAGCGGGTCAGTGTGCCGCAATGAATCGGGAGAGCTGCTCGCGGAAGGAGGAGAACGGCGGCGTGAGGAAGACACCGCACGGGAGACCACCGAGCGCTGCCGCGACAGCGTGCTGAACCTCGGGACAGCTGCAACGCCCCCACGTGCCCGTGCAGGCCTGCCTCGCCCGTCTTTGCCGCTTGGACCGAGCCGCCCCACCTCGCCCTGAGCACCGCGGGTACGCCGCGCGTGAGGGCGGGAGCAGTCTGAGGCGTTACATAGTCGATGGTAGGCGGTGCTCACCTCCTCTTAGACGGGTCTGGCCAGATGTGAGCGGAGGGCGGCGATGCAGACGAGCGAGAGAGGCGAACGCGAGGTTCGCCGATGACCACCTCCCGCCCTCCGCTCTTGCGGGCGAGTAGCACGCTAGACCTGCCTGTACACCCGTGCTGATGACCCTCCGACAAGCGCGCGCTTCTCCCATGCTGTTCTTCCGTGTGCTCGTCTTCATCAGTTGCTCTTGTGCGTCTCGTCGCTACGCGCGTGTCATGCCTCGCAAGCTGTTCCTGAGCGTCCCTACACTGTCGTTCCTTTCTGTGAAGCCCGCGCACCGCCTCGCAATCCTCCATTCAGCAGCGCACGCGAAGCGCACTTCCGGGCCCCGCTGAACTCACCCTCCTCGATCTCTTCCGCCGTATCGGGTCTACTTTGGGCTCCATTCACGCTCGTGCTGCACCGACCCGTAACGCCGGATCCGCACGCAGATCTGACCCATCGGCTCAAGCGCGGCTCCGCTCCCTGCCATCTTGCTCGTCTGCTCCCCGTTCGCCTCTTGCTCCCTCTCGCCCTCTCGCCGACGCTCGCGCCTCCCCGATAACATGCACATCCAGTCCTTCCTCCTCGCCGCCTGCCTCGCCAGCGCCGGTACGTTCCTCCGCACCCGCTCGCTCCGCCTCGCCTGACCGCTATCTCGCCCTCCTGCACAGCGTCCGCCTCTCCGCTCTTCAAGCGCAACACGACCTCCCCGCCGCCGCCGACGCCCTCTCGACGCTCGACAGCCAGGCCGCAGGCATCATCGCCGGCGGGCAGAACGCCTCGTCGTGCTTCCAGACCTGCCAGGGGTTCGACAACCTCCTCACGGTCGTGCGTCCCCTCTTCCTCCTCTCTCCGCGCACGCTGACGGGACGAGGACGGAGCAGCAATGCGCGCCGACGAACGGGACGGACCAGCTCACGTGCATGTGCGACGGGTTCCCGCTCGGGACGCTGCTCTCCTGCGCGCGGTGCATTGATGGAAACGCGACCGCGGCGGCATCGAGTGCGTCAACATCTCGTCGCTTCATTCCTCTCTCGTTCGACGAAGTGCCGCGCCCTCGGCTCCTCGCCGTTCTCCGCGCCGCCCCCTCCTCGTCGTCCATTCCTCTTGGACCGATCTAACCTTTCTCGACCCGCCCGCAGCCTTCTCCTCCTACTGCTCCGACCGCGGCCTCGGCCTCGACGCCATCGCGGCCAACCCCGTCTCCGGCGCCGGCCGCCTCGGCGACACAAGGCAGGGCGCACTCGTCGGCGCGCTGGGCGGGGTGGTGCTCGCTGGGCTGGCGGTCGTGTGGACGTAGAGCGGCACTTCGAGGTTGGTATACCGCGCGAAGGTAGGGGATTTCCCGCTGGTCAATGTCGAGAGCGAGGAGGGAACCGCGAAGCAGGAGGCGGTAGCGAGTCGAGCCTTCAGAGCGGAGAAGAGCGAGCTCGACAATTTTTCTACCAGCCCCTCGCCACGCATCTCGACCGCGTCGAGCAGCGCATCCACCGCACCATCGTTCCACCCGTGCGCACGCGCCGCTACGACGGCCACCCCGGCGCATCCACCGCCGTCTGCACCTCGTCCTCCCCCCCACGGACACACCACCCCCTGAACTTGCGCCTGCAGGCATTGCTCCCCGCCTCCTGGTACTCCTGCCTCGTCACCAACGCTCCGGGGAAGAGCGGCGGGGCAAAGTGCGAGGGGGCGGGCGTGGAGAGGTACGAGGCGGCGGCGGAGGCGGCGGCGGTGATGGGCCTGCGCGGAGAAGGGCGGTTAGCGCGGCGGAGGAGGGGGAGGGCGAGAGGGCGCACGTGGAGGAGATGGTCACGCGGACGTCGTACTCTGTCGGGGCGAACGTGCGGAGGTCGGCTCGTCTGCACGCGGATCTCGTCAGCTTGCTTCGAGCCACGGTGGAGGACAGAGCGCAAACGCACAGCCGTTCGCCGAAACCGGGGAACTGCACGCTCCCGCCGACGCAAACGATGTTGCTCCAGAACAGGCCCTGCACATCGGCGGGCAGCGCGCCGATGCACAGCGCGATCGTCTCGGCGAGGCCGGCCTGGTTGAGGTCTGCCCCAACGTCGTCAGCACCACCTCCGGAAGCACGCGACGAGGGGTGACGCACCGATCGTCGAAGGGTTGAAGAGCACCTCCGGGACCGTGAACCGCTCGTTGCACAGGTGCAAGAGCTGCTCCTCCTCTTTCTCCTGCGGCGGCACCGGCGTAGCGTACGGTGCGTTCGGATCGGGCGGAGGCGGCGAAGGAGGCGGGGGCGTCAAGCCCGTGCGGACGTAGCCGAGCTTGTTCTTCGACTCGGGGTGAAAGTCGGGCAGGACAAAGGTGCGGACGATCGGATTTGTGGCCGGCTGCGAGCGCAAACAGGTGCGTCAGCGTGGCTCTCGTGGAACGAGCGGCACTCGCAAGTCGGGCGTGCGGAGCGCCGCATCCAGAGCACTGACGAGGAAGCGCGCGACGTACTTTGCCGCCTCCCAGTCCTGCGCCCACTGCGTCGAGACGTAGCACGTCTCCTCCTTTGCGTGCTCCATGACGGCGGTCTGGTCCATCATGTACCAGTGGCGGTACGAGACGAGCTCCTGGAGGTAGTTGGTCAGGAGCTTGCCGCCGACGTCGATCCTGCTCGCCCCATGCTCGTATCAGCTACTGTCACGTCGCAGCGATAGAGGAGGGATGACGCACCGCCGCGTCGCATGGCTGATGACCGCCCCGCGGAGCACGGGCACGACGTGCGTGAAGCTGAACCCGGCATCGACGACGAGGACGCATTCTGGCGGGGGCGCAATGTTCGACGGCTCGCCTCGCGCATCGGCACCGTACGGGATGAGGGCGGGTGCTGTGTGGACTGCGAGGTCAGCGGGACAAGAGGAGGAGGTGGAAAAGGGCGCACCAGGACACCGCAGGTAGCTCGCAAACTCGTAGTCCTCGAAAACCATCTGGTCGTAGTGTTCCTGCACATTCGGGAGGTTGAAGATCGGCTCGGTGACGAGGAGGTTCGTCTCTTGCGGCGTGATCTGCAGCGAAGGCGGTGTTCCGCAAGGTCAGCTCGCAGGCCGGATAGCCTCGAGTGCAAAGCCAGGAACAGCGCCTCGCACGCACCTGTAGTCCACGTCCCTTGTGCCCGAAGACGCGGTCCCACACCGTCTTCTCGACCTCCCAGTTGTTGAGGATGCCCTGCACATCGCGCAGTCGAGAGGGGGTCAGCCTCCGCTCGGTATCAGCGCCGCTCTCCTCGAAGCGCGCTCCCTCCTCACGTCCTCGGCGGCGCACCTCCCAGCGGAAGGGGAGCAGGAGGGCGAGGTCGACGCACGCGCTCCATCGGGACCCTGAACGTCAACCCGCCAAAGTCCTCGCACTCGTCGGTGAGCTCATCAGCGACGAACGAGCGCTTGGCGGGCTTGCTGCGCGCGATCGTGTTGCGGTACGTCTGCACGGTGCTGCTCCTCCTCACGCTGGTCAGCGAACGGAGGTGTGAAGAGGGGCAGACGGGGGGCGCACGGGGAGGGGCGGAGGGCGGTGCGCCTGGTGGCCCATGCGGCCTTGATGGAGTGCGCGCCGTTGTCCAGGACGAGGATGGGCGCGGGCGGAACGTCCATCGCTGATGAGACCCGGAGGGGGACAACGAGAGTGGTGGGGAGCGCGCGGGAGAGGCTGCGCAGCGCAGGGGAGCTAGCAGAGGGGCTCTGGTGTGGACAAGCTCGACTCGCGCGCAGTCTGGGCGAGCGACGGCGGGAGAGCGCGGCGACCAGGGGCAAGACCCTCCCCCTCGCCTCTCTCGCACGTCCTCCCTCTCGCACACCCGCATCGCACGATACCCTGCCAGCTGCACTGCATTCAGGTTCTAGCACTCGAGACTCACGCGCGGGATGAACGCCCCTCAAAGAGTCCCCGCTCTCCCCAGCAGAGGTAGCGGTTTCCAACCCATGAATGCGCATTGCACCCGCCTACGCCCCTCAGATGCCATCCGTGATCGCGCCATGGCTCGCGTCGCTGACGAGCTTCTGGTACTTGTACAGCGTCCCCTGCTTGACCTTTGGCTCGCGCGGCTGCCACTCCTTGCGGCGGCGCTCGAGCTCGGCATCCGACACGCGCATGTCGATCGTGTTCTTCACCGCGTCGATGTAGATCTCCTGCGGTCGCAGAGCAGCGGGCGCATGTGCATCAGCGGGCGGCCACTCGCACGCGAGGAAGAGCGGGGAGGAGGAGAACGCACATCGCCATCCTGCACGAGCGCAATGTTGCCCCCGTTGAACGCCTCGGGGACGACGTGCCCGACGGTGAAGCCGTGCGTGCCGCCCGAGAAGCGGCCGTCCGTCACGCACGCGACGTGCTGGCCGAGGCCGGCGCCCATCACGAGCGAGGTCGTCTTGAGCATCTCGGGCATGCCTGCGCGGGCGCGCAAACGAGGGGTGTCAGCGCCGAGCGCGGGGTGGGAACGAGAGCGTTGGGCGAGGGGAGAGAACGAGGGGAGGAAGTGGGGGGGAGGGAGAGCGGAGACGCACCAGGTCCGCCCTTGGGGCCGAGGTACCGCAAGACGATGACGGTCTTCTCGGCGGTGGTGATGCTCTTCTCCTCGATAGCCTTGGCGACGTCGTCCTCGTTGTCAAAGACGCGCGCCTTGCCCTCGAACGTGAGGCCCTCCTTGCCCGTGATCTTGCTGACGCAGCCGCCGGGCGCGAGGTTTCCCTTGAGGATGCGGATGTGGCCCGTGCTCTTGATCGGCTGCTCAGCGGGCGGATCACGTCCTGGCCCTCCTTGAGGCCGGGGAGGCGGTCGAGGTTCTCGCCGAGGGTCCGGCCCGTGACGGTGAGGATGTCGCCGTCGATGAGCTTGTTCTCGAGGAGGTACTTGAGGACAGCCGGGGTGCCGCCAATCTTGTGCACGTCCTCCATGACGTACTTGCCCGACGGCTTGAGGTCCGCGAGGAACGGTATCCGGTCGCTCACGGCCTGGAAGTCGTCAATCTTGAGGTCGACGCCGCACGAGTGGGCGATCGCGATCAGGTGCAGGACCGCGTTGGTCGACCCGCCGAGGATCATCGTCAGGACGATGGCGTTCTCGAACGCCGACCTGGTCATGATGTCGCGCGGGCGGATGTTCTTCTCGAGGAGGCGGCGCATCGCCGGGCCGACCGCGTCGCACTCGTCCTTCTTCTCCTTGTACGCGGCGGGCGTCGAGCTCGAGTACGGGAGCGTCATGCCCATCGCCTCGGCGGCGCTCGCCATCGTGTTGGCCGTGTACATGCCGCCGCACGAGCCGCCCTCCTTGCGGCACGAGTTGCGGACCGTGTCGAGGCGGATCTTCTCGGCCTCGGGCGTCGCGCCCATCTCGAGGTACTTGCCGTACGACTGGAACGCGCTGACGACGTCGAGCACCGGCTGGTCCGCGCACGAGCCCGGCTGCATCGTTCCGCCGTACACTGCGCGCGCGCTTGTTCTCGTCAGCGAGAGTTCTCCTCAGGCTTGTGCGCGCGAACGTACCCATGATACCTGGCCGGTTCAGGCGGCCGAGAGCCATGAGGACACCGGGCCTGCGGACGCATCGGCAGGTCAGCACTTCGTCCCCGCGCCTTCTCCCCATTTGAAACGCACATGTTCTTGTCGCACGCCTGCGCGGAAAATGCATCGTCAGCATGTACTCATCAGAGCCGAGAGAGCGGGGAGCGCGCACCGGAATCGTGACCATCCCATCGAGCCAGTGCGCCCGCAGCCGTCTCGACCTGGTCGGCAATGAGGTCGCGGCTCTGGAGCGAGAAGCTCATGCCGAAGGTGCCCATCGAGATGCCGTCCGAGACGCCGACGGTGCCGAACTGGTAGCCCGTGATGCCTGCGTTCGCGAGCGACTCCTTGACGCGCGCGCCGAGGTGCAGGACGTGCTTGTTGCAGCTGCGCGTGGGGCAGTGTCAGCGACAGGAAGACGCGTGTGAGGCGGGAAGGGAGGACGTACGGGTTGCCCTCATACCTGCGAAGCGAACATGGCGCAGGAAGAGGCGTGAGAGGTCAGCCTCGTTCGCCTGACAGAGCAAGCGCCCGGGACGCACCAAACGTTTGCAACACCGACCATGGGCTTGTCGAGGTCATTCGGCTGGTCGATGCCGTCCGTGGCGTACAGCATCGCCTGCGACGCACTGCAAGCGGGAGGGGCGTTCGGCGCGGTCAGCTTGCGCGAAGAGGATTAAAACAGTGCGAGCCGGGACGCACCCCTGTGTCGGGTCCGAGGTGATGAGGTGGCTGTGCACTCGTAGCGTCAGTTACGCTCGTCGAGATTACGGGAAGGACGCGCAGCGCACGAGTAGCGGTTGATGCGGTCGCCCGCAGCGGGTGCCATCGTCGGCTGGAGGGGGTTGGCGGGCGGGGCGTGCGACGCCGGAGCTCATGCGCGCGAGGGAGGCGAGGGGCGCGCGGGGCGCGACGGCGCGGAGGCGGAGGGAAGCCATCACTGCTGCTGCTGCGCGTGGGGAGGAGCGAGGGCGGTGGGGCGAGCGCTGCTTCTGCAGGAGGGAGCTAAGAGGTCAGGGGACTTTCTGCGGCGATGCTGCGCTCGCCCGCTGCGGCAGGGCGGCGGGATGCAAGCCGGGAGATGAGGGCGGGGGGCGCACAGGGAGAGGGAACCGCGGGATGGATCGAGCGCGTTCAAGCACGAGCGGAGAGCCCTGTGAGAGAAGAGTGGCTCTGGCTACTGCAGGCGCGGCAAGAGGGCGAGCGAGACGAGCGACGGCAGCGGCTGAGTCGAACCTGGACCGACGTCGGCTTCGTCGTCCGCGTCGACGTCGCTCCCGCTGCTTCTGCCTCTATTGCTGCTCTGCTCTGCTGGTATCCTGTCTCTGCTCATGCCCGTGCTCAGCCGCACCGCTGCGAAGTGTCCCCACTCCGCCGCTCCCTCTCCTCCGCCTCCTATCCCCGTCCACCCATTCCGATTTGCGTCCTCGCGCTCGCCAGCAGGCGGGGCACACGCTGGGTGACCTCTGTCGCAGCGAGCGACCGGCCATGATCGACCAAGTCGACCTGCAATGGCGCCTTCCCGCCATCGTTTCGCTCCAGCCGTTCCCGCGGCCTCACTCGCGGTCCTCCCGCACCTCGTTGTCAGGCTGCCGCCGCGCTAAGCCTATGCGTGCCACCACTCAGCTCCACGCGCGCAAGATTCGCACCGGCCGTCGTCAGAGGCGCGCCTTGGGGGATCACGCTACCACCGTCTCGCTCGAGCGGATCCTCCGCTCTCCTCCGCGCCGCCCCGGGCCAAATTGCGCGCTTTCCAGAAGGCCGCAAGGCTCGACTACATACTGTGGCTTGCGCACGACTGACGCCCCCATGCGGCGGGGAGTTCCCATCGCTGCGGATCCAACGCGCTCGCTCTTTCGCTCACGCTTTCCTCGCCCGAGGTATATCCCTGCACCTCACATGCGCTCCACGCGGTCCTGGGCGACGCTACGACGGGCAGGCCCTCCGGCATCGAACGCAGGACCTTCGCCGCAGCCAAAGACGCGGGCGCAGCCTGCAGGCTGTGGCGTTGACCGCGCGCAGAGTGAGCGCGAGGGAAGGAGGGAGGAGGGCGAGGTTGGGGTGTTGTTCGAGGCTGTGGGTGTAGGGAAGGGCATCGCGCTGAGCAATGTGGATCTGCGTGCGAGACGGGCATGACCAAGGTGAGACATTCTCGCCCGAGGGAAGCACGACGAGAGGAGGGAACGCCGCCGCTCTGCCTTCCTTCCGCCCACCGCGCTCCTTTGCTCTCCCTTGTTCAAGCTGTTGCGCACAGCCCTCCTCCCGACAACGTTCCGCCAGCTCTCGCGCCGCCTGCCCTTCCTCGCCGCTCCACTCACCGCCGCGTTCTCGTCCTCGTCCTTCGGTGAGCACGCCTCGTCCGCCACCCGCGCTCCGCTCTGTTGGTCAGCAGCCGAGCCAGCACTCTGCTCCATCGCAGGCCATCCGTGTCATCAGCACCCGTCCCGCTGTTGGAGAACCTCTCCACTGACCTTCTCTCCTCGCTCTCTCTCCTCCTCCTCACTTCTCCCCACCCGCCTCGATCCACATACAGCCATGGCTCCCATCGAAATCAACGGCGGCGCTGCTGCCGACAAGCCCTCGACCCACAACAAGGTCGTCGTGATCGGCTCGGGCCCGGCCGGTGTGCGTTCCCTCCTCCTCCGATCTCGCTCTTCACACCCGCACCGTGGAGCGCGCTGACCTTGCACTGTCCCATGCGATTCTGCGACTGCAGCACACTGGTGCGCTTCCCTCCCGCTGACGCCAGACTCGCCCGCCCGCATCTCACTGATTAATCACGCTCGACCCCGCACCGCACTACAGCCTGCATCTACCTCGCGCGCGCCAACCTCAAGCCCGTCATGTTCGAGGGCATGCTCGCCAACGGCTTTGCCGCCGGCGGCCAGCTCACCACCACCACCGACGTCGAGAACTTGTGCGTCCCGGTCTCACCGCTCGCTATCCTCCTCGCTCCCGCAGAGCTGACCCTGTTACACGCCCGCGTGCGCAGCCCCGGCTTCCCCGAGGGCATCCGCGGCCCGGAGATGATGGACCTGTTCCGGGCGCAGAGCGTCCGGTTCGGGACGACGATCCACACCGAGACGATCTCCAAGGTGGACCTCTCGTCGCGGCCGTTCAAGTACTGGCGCGAGGGCGCCGAGCAGGAGGACCCCGAGACGGCCGAGACGCTCATCATCGCGACGGGCGCGAGCGCGCGCCGGATGCACCTCCCCGGCGAGGAGACGTACTGGCAGAGCGGGATCAGCGCGTGCGCCGTCTGCGACGGCGCGGTGCCCATCTTCCGCCGGAAGCCGCTCGCGGTCGTCGGCGGCGGCGACAGCGCGTGCGAGGAGGCCATCTACCTGACCAAGTACGCGTCGCACGTGTACCTCCTCGTCCGGCGGGACGTCCTCCGCGCGAGCAAGGTCATGGCCAAGCGCGCCATGAGCCACCCCAAGATCACCGTCCTCTGGAACACGGTCCCGCTCGAGGCCAAGGGCGACGGCGAGGTCCTGACCTCGCTCCGCGTCCAGGACACCAAGACCAAGGAGGAGCGCGACCTCGAGGCGAACGGCCTCTTCTACGCCATCGGCCACGTCCCCGCCACCGAGCTCGTCAAGGGCCAGCTCGAGCTCGACGCCGACGGCTACATCCTCACCAAGCCGGGCACGACGGACACCAGTGTTACCGGGGTGTTCGCGGCGGGCGATGTGCAGGTACGTCTGGTGAACTGCGAGCTTTTCGGACTCGCCGCTGACGTCTGCATCACCCCGCAACAGGACAAGTTGTACAGGCAGGCTATCACGAGCGCCGGTAGCGGATGCATGGCTGCGCTTTCTGCGGAAAGGCTGTTGGCGGAGGAGGAATAGAGTCGTCACTCGCAATGTACGAACTGGTAGAATCACGGCCCAGTCCCGGGCCAGCGGCGGCGAACGAGCTGCAGGAGGCGTGAGCCGAGACTGGCGGAGGGCGGAGCGAGTTTGGTGAGAACCGCACACGAATGGGTCAAGTTGGCGATGGAGCAAGCTGAACGCAATCTGAGCGCGCCCGTGGCGTTGACCCCTCGAAAGAAGGGAGGAGAGTTCGGGATGGGAGGAGTCAACCGCGCGAGGCGACGAGAGGGTTGCGCCTCGTCTCCCGCCTCCACTGGCTCAGAAGCGGGGCGAAGCTGGTGCTGCAGCTCTACATACTCCTTCGCGCGCTGCTCATCCGCGCAGATCAGCCCGCGCACACACCTCGCCCGTCTCGATCCTCATCCGCTCGCGAAGCTCGTCTCGTCTCGCTTTCGTTGCTAGCATCAGTTCGCGCGGGTGTTGAGTACAAGCAGGGGTAGTGCTACGACGCTCGTGCGCTACCTCCTCATGCGTATGCGGCGAGATGATTAGCCCCTCTCGCGCCCGCCCTCCAACCGTAGACGAGCCGCCCGTCGCACCTCCCGAGAGGAGCAGTGCCAGTGCGGCTGCGACAGGAGTTGCTCAAAGTTAACGTCGGCTGCGCCGGTGAGGGCTGCTGGCGCGTTCAGCCTCGAGTGCGTCGACCCTCTCCCTCGCCCTCCCCGCATGCCTCCCTCCCCGAGAGCGCGTTCTCATTCCTCCCGCACCGTCGTCGAGAAGAACTCAGCTGACAGCTTGAACTGGCAGGATCTCGGCCGTGCGCTCGGTTTCCTCCGGTGCGCCTATTGCAACGCTCCACCCGCCCGTCTTTCGCGGCGACCGCAACACGCAGAACAGGACAGCGCTTGACGTCAAGTGTCGGTCCCCTAGGATGAGAGGTAAGCGGATCGGCGTGGTGATTCCACGCGTCCACGCTCTCCTCGCCTCTGCCGTTGTCGCCCTGCTCACGCCATGCGCGCGCGCAGTGAACCGCCCGCATGCCGGTCGAAAGCCTTCTTCAGTGTCGCAGCTTCGAAGGCATCGTCCTCCTGTCGTCCCCAAGGCTCACCCCGCCCACGAATGAGCGTGACCGCCTTCTCACCAAGCCGCTCTTCCTCTACCTTTTCCTCGCACTCGCCCAGATCAAGATCAAGATCAAGAACACGCTCAACTCAAGTGCGCCCGTCAACCGCGTGTCTCGCCCCTCGTCTGTTCGCCCTCGCGCGAGGAACGCGCGACGAGCAGACATCCGCACGCAGTTCGGTCGGCTTCCCCTTCTCGGAGGGCTCAGTCCTTCTCCCCCGCCCGCATGCCTGTGGAGACGGCGAGCGACGTTACGTGCGCCTTGCTGAAGACTGGCGGGATGGTGCTCAGCCTGGAGGAGAAGGAGGTGCGTTCTCTCTCTTTCTTCGCGCTGCACTCGCTAACCCGCTTACCCCTCACTCGCGCCCGCAGCAGGGCAACTCGTCTGGCGGCTCTGCGGCGGGCTTCGAGTCTACTGACCAGGCGCACGCATCGGCAGAGCAGTCCACGCAGGAGGTCTCGCCGGGCGGCCGTTCACACCGTAAGCCCGCCGGCGGGAATGGGACAATGCATTGCAGGCGGTGCAATCGCTTCGCGTTCAGCGACGCGGGCGTACGAGAGGAAGAGGGGTTATTACGATGTAGGTTTGACGAGCCGACTCGTGGAAACCAGCGAGAGGAGCTGGCCAGGAGGGAAGCGCGACCACTTCCGCACGAGGCAGCCCGTCTGGCACTTTTCGAGAGCCTGCAAGTCTGAGCAGCCTGCCTGCGAACTCTGCGCGGCAGTCTTGCTTCCGTCGCCAGTCCTCGCGAGCTCCTCCTCGAAGAAGCACCGGCGAGGTCGCCCTTCGCCCACTCCTCACCTCCTCGCGCTTTGCCTGGCTGCCGGGAGCGTCGTATGCACTGCTTGGACACAGCTGCCGGTTCCGCCACCTCCAGCATGCCATCGCCGCGCCGCGCGCCTCGCCGCTCCAGCCTTGCCCACCTCGCCTCTTCTCCGCTCCACCCACCGGCTACAACCCCTGGGGCGCCCTGGGGCGCGCTGCACCACTACAGGCGCACCTATCATCGCACAGTCAAGCGCCAGGGCAGGCGAAGGGGCTGGCTCGAGCGATGGTGGGCGAGGCGCTCAGCCCGCGCTCATTGCGCCGCCCGCGGCCTCGGGATGGACAAGGGAAGATCAGGTGTATCTTTCACTCGCCTCTTTGCTGACTCGGTGGCGACTCCAAGCGCCTCTAGGCTGGATGCTCTCTGCTCTTCCCTCTCGAGCCCCTCGCAATGCTCCCCGCCCGCTCTGTTCGACCGATCACCCGTCTCGATGCTCGCCGAGGCTCGCACTTCTCGCGAGCGAGACGCATTAGGAGGGTTTCTGGAGGCGCAGAGGTCAAGCAGTGGAGTAAGGCGTGCGGAACTGGTGAGTGCAGGCCTCTCTGTTCTGCGCCGGGAGGTGCGGAAGTACGGTAAGACGGCCGCTCTGGACGTTTGCTAGGGGCGTTGAGCAGGAGTGCCCCTCCCTCGCGACCTAAATCGTCAGGTCGAAATCCCATCGCTGATTCCTTCCTGCACCTGCGACCTCCGCTCTCAACGCCTACCTCCTCTGCGTGGTGCCGTCTCCGCAGCCGCTCAGGCGTTCGACGGTCAAAGCGGATGAACCTGTTGGAACGGTCACGACAGTGACAATGCTGAGTGCGGACAAGGGTAGGGCGGGGAGGACAGGCGAGGTAGACGTGGTTTGTTCAGGTGCGTTCGCTTTCCCGCTTCTCGCCTCTTGCATTGCCCGACTCACCCAGTTGCTCGCCTATCAGTCCTTCACCCCATCAGATAATTGCAGTGGAGCAGTCGACCTATCGGGCCCTTTCACAGCGCGAGAA
This sequence comes from Rhodotorula kratochvilovae, assembly GCA_019926025.1. Classification (NCBI taxonomy): domain Eukaryota; kingdom Fungi; phylum Basidiomycota; class Microbotryomycetes; order Sporidiobolales; family Sporidiobolaceae; genus Rhodotorula; species Rhodotorula kratochvilovae. The sequence goes on along the minus strand of JAHSUG010000029.1, from coordinate 182,010 downwards.
GCTGGCGCCGAACAGGTTGGCTTCGAGGAGGAGACTCGCAGGGAAACGCGCTACTTTCATCGCAGCTTGTGCTCTTCCTCTCTGCACAGCGGCACCCTCCTACGCGCGAAGCTTGCGCCCTTGCGCTCCTGTTCGTTGAGCAAGTCGCCCTTGAGAAGGTCAATGTGCGTTGGTTCAGTCGCATGTTGCTTGCGTTGCGGTGTCCTGACGCTGTACACGCTGTCCTGCGGTCTGCGGCGTCGTGTGCCCGCGCGCTCCAGGTTTGTCGAGACGGGCCGCGTTCCGCGATCTTTCCGTGCTCCGCTGACCCAGCTGCCCTCCTCCCCTCTCTTTCTGTCCCCCGCACGCTCCCTCGGACGGAGATCCTCCTCGTCCCTGCTCTCCTAGGTCGACAGCTCAGACCCCGTCGGGTAGACGCAGACCTGCTCCCGACGCCTGCACGTCTCGTGAGTCCCGCTCCCCCTCCACACCGCTGCATCAGCTGGGCGGGCAGCGGTGGCGGCGTTCGAAAGTAGCACACAGCGCTGGTGTTGACCCTTGCCCCACGCTCCGCCCGTCCGCAGCTCCGGAGATCGACCGCTCCGGCTTCCCACCCCGACCTTCCACCTTCGCCACCTCCAGCACCTCGCAATCATGACCCGTGGCAGGTTCATCTCCGCCGGCATTGAGCAGGCTGTCCCGTACGTCGAGCTCAGGGCGCCAGACAAGCCACCCCGCCGCACCGCCGTGTTGGACTTCTTCGCCCTCGCGCCGCGTTTCTGGTCATCGACGACGCAGCAGGTCGCACAGATTCTCTACCACAACATTCGTCGCCTCCAGATTTTCTTCCCGCGCGTCCTCATCGGTCAGGAGGGCACCGTCAAGCCCGGCAAGGAGTCGCGCCGTGGCCGCGTCGAGAAGCAGCAGGCACTCGACGGCAAGTTCTCGCTCAAGATCGACTCGCCGCGGTACATCGGCGCCCGCATCGCCGCCTTCAACCTCATCGCCGAGCAGCGCGAGCTGCCGAACTCGGGCGGTCTCGCCGACGTCGAGATCGTCAACGGCAACGGCGAGGGCGAGGTCGGGTTCTTCATGGCATTCGAGGCGGAGCTCGTGCGCGACGGTGTGCAGAAAGGGCAGCTCATTTTCAATCAGCCAGGTACGTCGGGCGATGCCTTCATACCAGCTCCTGTGTGCTGTTGTTGATGACCTTGTTCGACTGTGTGCAGACCCGATCGCGTTGCCGGTTCCCGAAATCGACCGCACCGAGACGTCGCTCTCGGAAGATGACGCGCGCAAGCTCGTCGCCGCTCTCGAAAACGACCTGAGCATCCCCGGCGCTGCGTATGATACGCCCGTTGCACAGCCCAACGAGGACCCGGCGGAGCCGTGGTCCGCGCACGCGTTCGTCCTCGACGGCGACTTCGTCATCGGTGCTGCCGACAAGGTGTACCAGCGCTGGTGGTTCGTCGAGGACAGGCTGCGTCTCGAGATCGTCGACGTCCACCAGGCCATCTCGGCGGCGGGCGAGGCCGTCTACGACTCGTTCTTCCGCACCTACGCCGCCGACGCCGAGGGCGCGCGCGGTCGCCGCGCCTCCGCGCAGCCGAGCGACCACCCACTCTACGACAACATCATTGCCGACTTCGACGCCGCCAAGGTCACGTACGAGCAGTGCAGCGTCGTAGCGTTCGGCGTCGAGGCGCTCGTTGGCGACTTCGGCTGCAAGGAGCCCGACGGCGTCGGCGAGGTCACGCTTGCGCGTCTCGGTGTACTCGCAAACGGCGACTGGCACCTGTGGCAGGAGCTCGTGCACGAGCGCTCGAGTTGGGCCATGCGCGTGCCCTTCCACAGGTCCATCCTCCGGCACTTCCTGCACCCGGGTGCCTCCCCGTCGAGCCAGATCCTCGCCGAGGACGTTGATGCGCGCGGCAACTCGCTCCTCCCGTACATGATCTGGATCTCGCCGCGCCGGCATGCGCACGAGAACCTCCGCGCCTCTTTCACCGCCCTGCACCTCCCGTACGCCGACCAGATCAAGCTCGACACGCCGAACGACCCGCAGACGCAGGCGTACCTGTGGCGGATCCTGACTGAGGAGATCGGCGTCATCCCCCCCGAGGGCTGGGTTGTCAGCGGTGTGCTCCTCTCTTTTTTAGACGTGCAACGACGGTACTGACCTGCCCTTGGGCTCGCAGGCGACCCGCTCGCCTTCCCGGCCGCGGCGCCTGTCTCAGCCGCCGGGACTGGCGAGCCCGGCACCTCGCGCTCGTTCCCCATCCTCGGCTCGAATCTCACCGAGGAGCACCTCGAGCTCCTCAGCCTCCCGTCGGACGTCCGCGAGCAGTATGGCGTACTCGGCGACGTCCATGTGACCGGTAACGCCGGCGCGACGAGCGGCGATTGGCGCGAGGCCGCGCGCGTGGCAGCGGAGGCGGACGAGCTCGCCGCCGAGGTCGAGGCCGAGTGGGCGCTGTCGGCCGCCGCCGACGAGGACGAGCGCCGCTACTACGTCGTCCCCGACGGGGTGATCGACGACATGCGGGCGAAGCGGAGGGCATACGCTGAGGAGCAGCTCGCGGCTCGCAACGAGCGCTTCGGCGAGTTCCTCGAGACCTTCCTTGGCCTCGCGAGCAAGTACGGCGTCAAGATTCCGCCGCAGGTGTCGCTCAAGTTCCGGCCGGTGTCGTACAACACCGACGAGCTCATCGACCAGGACGGGAACGTCATCGCGACCGTCGCCTCGAATGCAGACTGCGACTACATGACGCAGAGGCTCCGGCAGCTCACGCCGACGCAGGCGCGCCAGGTCTTCCCGAACGGCAGCTTCTCGATCAGTGCGCTGAAGGTCCTCGAGTCGCCCGGCCAGGTCGCCAAGACCGAGCGTACCCTCGTTGACCTGCGCAAGATCTGCACGGGCGTCACCAAGGCGCTCAGCATTCCGCTCCTCTCCGAGCGCGCTGAACGCCTCGAGCGCATCCTCAAGAGCGGCTTCCTCATCCTCCTCAAGCCGACCGTCCTCCGCCGCATCATGGAGATGCCGCAGTTCCGCATCTGCGAGCAGCGCGAGGGCCTCGCTCGTGTCTTCGCCGTCGGCACGTGGTACGGCTTGCGGAAGTTCCTCGATTTCGCCGAGAAGGCCCAGGCCGACAGTGCGTGATCCTTCGCGCTTCTCGTGCGCTCTCGCGCAAAAGGCGAGCAGCGAAGTGACCGCGCGCCCACAGGTTCTTTCGACCTCGACAAGGACAGTCTTGAGGATCTCGCGCAGCCGCTCCAAATCTGGTTGAGCCCGAGGCACCGGCAGAAGCAGAAGGCGCACATCTTTGCTGCGCTGCAGGCGCTCGGGTTTGCATCCGTCGACACCCTCATCGCCGCCCTCGTCCCGACGCGCGACTTCGCGGCGCGCTCGCTTGCGCTCGTCAAAACGTTCGAAGACCGGCAGTGGCTCGCGTACCGCGAGATCTGCAACGCTGTCACGTGGGGACGCCGCGCATCCCTTCAGGACGTCACGCTCTGGGTCCTCGAGATGGCGCTCCACGCCGCTGTGCCTGAGAGCACCGTCGTTGACGAGCTTTGCGAGGAGGAGCGCATCAAGCTATTGGGCGGCGTTCCCGTCTTCGTCATCGACCCGCGCCCGAAGTACCGGCTCTCCAGCTCGCGCGCGTGGTGGCGCGCCAGCGATGGCCCGCCAGGTGACCTCCTCCAGGAGGAGATCCAGGCCGAGCGCGACACCGCCGCCGAGGAGCGCGCGAACCTCGTCAACGAGATCCTTGAAACGTTCCGCACCAAGCCGCACCGCACCTTTATCGGCACCGACGAGCTTGACGACTGGGCCACGCGGCTTAATTACCACGCGGTCAGGGAGCTCCGCGCAAGCGGCAACCGCAACGCCCAACACCTCTTCAAGCTCATCGTCGAGGAGCTTCTTGAGGGCACGGTCATCGACTCGGAGGACGCGAACGAGATCACCGGCTTCCTCGGAGGCTGGTACAACATGGAGCCTGGCGTGAGGGGGGCGACTGGGCTGCGCTGGTACTCATCAAGCCCTGAGCTCTACCCCGAGTGCGCGCTCCGCTTTCTCGCTCTGGGGCACACCTGACTCTCCCTACCGCTTGCAGGCCGCAGGACTACACCCCCGTCCGCAAGCGCAAGGCAGCGCCCGAGCCGTACGCGCCGGGCACCCGCAAAAGCAGCAGGCGCAAGTAGCGTGCGTGGCTCACTCGCGGTTGCGGCCGTACCCCGTCCCTCCTCCGCGCCGTCGCACCATCGGGCCCTCCTCCTCTCCTCTCCTCGGTGTTCCCTCTCCGCCGTTCCATCCGTACTTAGCTCGCTTCCCTTGCGCCTCTCCCGCTTGCGTTCTTTCCTCCGTTTCTATCGGCAACTTTACCGTTGGACCCTCCCACACCGCATTCCTCTCTTGTATGCTCAGCCCGTGCTACCCACCCCGCCCCCCGTTCCTGTTCTCTCGTGTCTACACCCCGCTGTTTTCCCCTCCTGTGCGAGTCTACCGCTTGTTTTGAACTGTCCCGCTTGTTCCCACAACTTGTTCACGGGCTCTTTCTTCCTCTTGTATGTCGTGAGAGTTGAGGAACTTTCTGCGGGCGGGGAACTGGCACGCGGGACGGAAACCCGCCTCTAGGCGCGGAGGAGTAGGGGGTCGGCCTTCGCAAGTCGGTCCTCCGCTTCTGGCACGCTCCTCGCTGCTTGTCCGAGGTCCTTCTAGGCATACGAAAGCGTCTGTAACGCAGAGAGCGGAATGGAAGTGATGTGATCGAGGAAAGCGCGTCTGCGAGGAGGAAGAGGAGGAGAGGGTGGTATCGCTTGTGGCGGCTCGTGCAGGCCCCTTCCGAAGCTCTCGCGTGTCCTTATTCCCGGAGAAACCGGCCGGAGGGCCCTTAGGAACCGGACAAGGAGGCGGTTGGTAGACAAGCTGAGGTGGACCTTCGCAACCCACTTGCCTTCCTTCTCGCTTTCCCCACTCTGTACTGCTTTCCGATGATTTCTGCAGATAGGGAGAGAAGCTGTTGTACATGTGTAGACAGACGTAGCTGCAACTGCGCGACAGAGTGTACGAACAAGCAACAAGCGGTACAAAACGAACGGCGAGACAAGCGCGCCCGGTCAAAACACTCCTCCTTTCACCCCCCGCCCACCATCTTCAGCAGCTTCTCCACCTCCTCCGTCAGCCGGTCGACCTTCCTGCCGAGCTCCGCCTGCTGCGCCATCTGCGCAGCGAACCCGTCCGTGATCTGCTGCTGCCCCTCGTCGACCTTTTGTGCAGCTTGTCGAGCGCGCCGCCGAGAGTCGAGAGGAATGGGCTCTGGGCGCACGCTTCAGTCCCACGTGGGCGTCAGCTCTGGAGATTGGACGAAGCGGGAGGAGTTGCGCACCCATGGCCTGCTCGATCTCGCCCACCGGGCCCTCGACGCCCGCGAGGCCGCGGATTGCGGCATGCACGGCACGCGCGCCCTTGAGCTCGTCGACGTACTTGCTCACGAGGTCCTTGTTTGCGTTGAAGCGTTCGTGGTCTGGTAGCCGAGTGGTGCAGGGAACGCCAGCGGTGGGTGGGAAAGCCAAAGCGATGTCAGCGCGGGATTTTCGAGGGGATGCGGGAGGCGGACTGACCGAGAACGTCATCGAACGTAACCATGAGCTTGTAACAGGCGAAGTGGAGCTCCGCGCACTTGACGTCTTCGTCGGACGGGGGCGAGGCAGACGCGGGCGGGACTTTGGCGTGCTGACCTTCGAAGAACGCCGGTAACGGCTCCTTGAGCACGCCTGCGAGCGTCTGGAAGGCGGGACGGTTGACCATTGCTGCGGCGGGAAGTGCAAGAGGCGAAGAGGTGTCTTGCGCGCAGCTCTCGCTCCTCCTCGTCGCTCAGCACGCTTGCATCCGCATTCCGGCATCGTACGGCTCGCATCCACCATGAGCACCTTGTTTCAGGAGCCTCGCGCTTCTCACGACCTGCACCGCGTCATTTTCGCCCGCTCCACGCTTCATCAGCTCCCGCCGTCGACGCTCGTTCACTCGCGCTCACGCCTCAGCCGAGGGCGCGCGTATGAACCGTCGTGCCTCGTTCTCGCCAAGAGAATGCTCGAGCCCGTCTTGATGGATCCTCATCTTCTTTACGAGGAGCGCGTTCACGTGCGCCTCTCCAGAGCGTAAGTGAACTCGAGCCCCGTTCTCTTGAGCCCACTGATCCCGAAGAGTCGAGGCAGTGAGCGTAGCGACGTCTTCGACGCGCTCGTGGACTTGTGCGGCGAGACAAGTCTGCGTTGGACGCTTCTGCTATCGTGCCCGTGCGACCCTCGAACCCTCGAGCTCTGCGCTGTATTCTCTCTCCCGGCGACTACTATAATGGCTTTCCCCGTTCTCTCGTTTTCGAGCTCACCTCCGCCCTTGGCGAGGAAGCCAACTCGCACAGTGTTCACAACCTCGCAGGGCACTCCAGCTTCACGTGCATCCCACGGGCGCAAGTCTGTGCAGCCGGCCGCCACTACCACCTCTCGCGCAATCCCTGCAGCACGAGAACCGCAAGCGCGCGGCGCTCAAGGAGAAGCAGCGCGTCCTCGGGCCCAACCTGCAGGGGAAGGACCCGCAGAACTGCATCGCCGTGCGTGCTCGCCCCTCGCTTTCCTTACGCCGGACCCGAGCCTGACCAGTCCAGGCCACCCGGGCAACGCAGGGGCTCTCTTTCGCCTCCGAGCTTGGCCGCATCCTAACCGCGGACCTCCGCGCCCTCTGCGCGCACTGCGGCCTCGCGGAGGTGGGCAGCCTGCCCGCCGTCCGCGCGCGCGTGCGCAGGTACCTCCAGGGAGACGCGGCGCAGATGCGCAAGGAGTACGAGGAGGACAGCGAGCGCGAACGCGAGCGCGAGCAGGGCGAGCAGGGCGCGCAGGACTCGGTTTGGGACTCGTCGGAGGAGGACGACGACGAGGCGGCAGCTCAGACGGCAGCAGCGGGAACGGCGGCGGCGACCACGACGGATAGGAGGAATCACGAGCGCGGGCGCGGGCGCGGGGTTAGCGTGAGGGATGGGCGTCGGGCGCCGAGCGACGAGTGACGGGCGGCCTCCTGCCTGTTGCTATGCCTTTCATTTCTGTGCAGTCCTACGTGGCCATCTCTCTCTGTCTCCATCTCGGTCAGCAAGCGTAACCCGCGCGGGAGTCTTCGACCAGTTTCTTCGCAACCGCCCACTAACGCTGCGTCCCCTCCGTGTCCGCCTCCAGCGCGTCCCTCACCGCCCACACCCGCTCCATAACGCCCATCACGGCGCTCTCGACGCTCACCGCCTCCTTCTCAGCTCTGCCATCGGCCGGGAGAGGCAGCACTAGCGCAGCGAGGTGCGCGTCGACGCCGTACACGCCGAGGAGGCGCGTGAGCGTGTCGGTCGCAGCGGCGAGGGGACGGGCGTCTGCGCCTGCATCTGCGGGGAGCGGCGAGGGGAGGAAGGAGAGCGCGAGGTGCGAGAGGGAGAGGACCGCGGTGACGCGCGTGAGGAGCGCGGGTTCGGACTGGAGGAAGACGGGTGCGGGGAGCGGATTATGCGCGATGAGGGCGGCGAGGACGCTGTGCATTGTAGCGAGGAGGAAGGGTACGAGCAAGTTGAGTGTGGAGGAGGGAAAGACGGTGCTGAGGAGCGGGAAGAGAGAGGCGAGTGGCGCGAGTGTGGTGGGAAGGCTGGCAGGCGGGAGGGCGGAGAGCGCGTGGGAGAGGAGGCACACGAGGACGGAGAAGAGCTGCGAGCGATGGAGCGTAAGTAACCGCAACGGTGAGGGGAGAAGGACGCCGAGAAACGCACCTCGCGCTCGACCTCCTCCCGTGACACTCGCTCCTCGCGCGCCTTCCCCTTTCCCGCCCGCCCCCGCGTGCGCATCCCCTCCATCTCGGCCTCCTCCGCCTCCCCAGATCCATCCGCCGCCCCTCCTCGAGCCCCGCCAGCTCCACCGTCACCTTCTCGAGCACGCCCCAAGCGCCCTCCACCGCATGGACCGCAGCCTGCTCGTCGCCCGCGTGAGCGCCTGCGATGTTTCGCACGGCGTCGAGGATGCGGAGCAGCTGCGCGGCAGAGACGCCGGCCGGGGAGCGGGTCGGCGGAAGAGCGGGTTGGGAAGGTCCCGCCCGGAGGCGAGCGGCTCGCGGCGCGGGTGGCGTAGAGGCGACGGGGAGGGGATCAAGAGCGGGCGAGGGTTGCGGAAAGGCTGCGGGCGAGGAGCGGTCAGCGGGGAGGGAGAGGAAGGTAGGGCGTGACGGACTGCAGGTTGTGGTGGGGTGGGCTGAACTTGCGACCGTGCCGAGCAGCGCTGCAGGTGCGGAACGTCAGCTCAGTCAACTCGACCCGCGAGAGCTCGGGATGGGTCCTGATCACTCGCCCACGCTTCCGACGAGACGAGCGAAAGCGCGACGCACGTGCTCCTCCCCGCTCAGCCACCCAGTCCGGCCCGTGCCCTACTCCTTCCAGCCCAGCCACTCGTTCTTCCTCCGCTCGCCGGAGCTGCACCTGCGCGCGCAAAAGGGCGACGTACTCTGCCCTCCTCGCCTCATCAGCCTCGCGCCCTCTCAATGCGAGGCGCGGGCGCGGGAACGCACCGGAGATGCTGCAGCCGGCGGGCTGGTGCTCGAGTAACACGAGAGCCTGCGCGCGGAGGTGGAGGGGGGCGAGAGTGAGCGAGTTGAGGCGGGAGGTGGGGGAGGAGGAGGATGAACGCACGAGGGCGATGCGGAGCTGCGTGGCGCGGGCAGGTGGATGCACAGTCATCCACAAAGCGGGTCTGGACGAGCGAGAGTCTCGGAAGCGTGAAGCGAGCGAAGTGAGGAAGCGAGAGCGGCGAGGAGCTGATGAGCGCGAGAACAACGCGCGCTGGAAGCAGCGACGAGGCGCGCAGCAGCGAGACGCTCTCCTCACGCGGCCATGCACGACCACGCGCGCGAAAACGGCGGAAGCAGAAGCAAGCGAGCCGAGCCAGAGTCCTCGCCCGCTCTACTCCTTCTCCCGCTCGCAACCCGAGTCAGAACAGTCGCAAGCAGCTCGTGAGTGATACAATGCGCCTTCCTCCCCTCTCCACCCTCACCTCAGCGTCCCAGCGCGCGCACTCACGCCGTCCCGTAGACCGTCTGCCCCTGCGAGTGCACCGCGCCGTAGTGCCCGTGCGCGGGCGGGTGGCCGTGCGCGCCCGGGTGCGGGTACTGCGCCTCGACGGGGACGTACTCGGCGTTGCCGAGGTACTCCCAGTTGCCCGCGCCGTACCGCTCGTCGGCCTGCATCCGGCGGTAGATGAGCCAGAACGCGTGGATGTGGCCCTGTGCGCAAGTGTTGGAGTCAGCGGTGAGGACGGGGACGACGTGCAGGAGAGACGCACGGGGATGTAGCCCAGGATGGTCAGGAGGACGTTGATCCAGAAGTCGGCGGAGCAGACGCCGCCCTGAAGGAATGTGCGGCGGCAAGTTTAGCGAATGTCACTGCGCGCGAGAGTACGAGACACGAGGAAGGGTGGAGAAATGAGAGTGAAGGGAGAGGAGCGGAGCGAGGGGTGCGAGGGGACGGAGGGCAGGGAGCAAGGAGGGGAGGGCGGGAGGGGAGCAGCGCAGAGAAAGGGACGCACGAGGATGCCCGCCGCGGCTGGCGGGAAGAGGATGGCGACGAGGATGAGGAGGACTGCGAGGCAGTGGATGAGAGGTCAGTTCGAGGTTCGGCCGGGAAGAGCAAGGAGGCGACGCACTGTCGGAGGTGCGAGCCATGGTGCGCGGCTGCGTCAGCGGGAGGGTTGGTCAGCGGTGCACTCTGTGCAGCGTGGATGGCGTTCCTCGTCCCACACTCCCATCCGTGCGCTCCTCCCGCCCCCTTCTCGTCCAGCACCGCCCCCCTCCAGCCCTCGCTCCAGCGCCCGCCTGTTGAGTTCGTGCGAGCTCGTGATACTCCACGGAGCCCTGCTGCTTTTCGCATTCTCGCCGCCTGCCTTGCCCGCGCCGAGCGAGGCGTCTGCGCCACCCCTCCTCCCGCTCGATCACTTGTCCGTCAGGCGCGCGGCGAGCAAGGAGCGACCAGGCGGACGCCGTACATGGCTTGGAGGTAGCTGCTCACCAGTCTGAGCGAGTCTGAGAAGTGCGAGTGCAGCGGCGGTGAGTGGGAGAAGCACACGACTCGCGCGGGCGGTGAAGGCATGACGCGGCGAGGGCTTGGCCTCAACAGGTACGATGCAGCTCAACAGAACAAAGTGTACGAGTCACTCGCATGAGCTGCTAGCTAGACGCGAGCCGGGCGAGGCGAAGTGGGGATGCGGGTGCGGACTTGGCGAGGTGCGAGAGCGAGGAAGGGAGAGGGCGAGGGCGGCGTGTGGCCTTGCGTCCATCCTGTACGCACAGCAAGTCAGGCTGAAGGGGGAGCTGGAATGACCGACCCGTCTGGCGCAACGAGAGAGTGCAGCGGGGACGGAGCGCTTGCGGAAGCACGGAAAAGACGGTGCGGCGCAGGCTGCGTGGCGGTTCCTCCGCACCGAGCGTTCGCCCAGCTGCGGACAGAAGCGTGTGTAGCGGCGGGCGATCGGTTCGAGTAGCTTCAAACGTTTCGACGCGACGCGAGCAAGCGAGAGAGGACAGAGCATCGGAGCGCGAGCAGGTTGGTCGCCAGTGGCGCCCGGCGGCAGCGTAGCGAGTGTGCGCGGGGCTGCCACACAGCCAGGCGTACAGTGCGGCGCACTGATTCGAGTAGTAGGCTAGTCGTGAGCGGGCTTCGAGAACCTCGAGAGCAGGGGAAGTCGGAAGCCTGCGTAGCACTGGGCGTCCGCAGAGCTCAGTCCAGCCGCCGCACCCATGTAGGGGACACACTGCGTCAGTCGTGCTCGAAGACAGCGGCAGCGACACAGCGAGAGTGGCTGGGAAGGGGTTGGCGCGGTACCGTCTCGCGTTCTGGGGGTTGTCGGCGCGCCGTACGCTCGTTCCGCGTACCCGTCCTCCGCCAGGCGCTCGAATAGAAGCAGTTGCAGTCATCTGTGCTCCTGCGCAACCCGTCCATGGCGTGTCAAGAGCAGAGTGTGGACGAGAACCGCGAGCAACTGATGAAGATCGGGAGGCCGGAGGACAGCGTGGGAGAAGCGCGCTCGGATCGGAGCGTCATGAGAGCGATCATAGGTGCAGGTCGAGCTTGCTATTCCCTCGCAAGAGCTGTGCGCAGGATGTGGTCGCGGTAGATCCGCCCGCTCGCCTCTTTCGCTCGTCCGCATCGCCTTGCCTCACTCGCGACTGCTCTACGCCCCTTCTTTCAACGTGAGCCTCCCTCTCACACGCCGCCGAGTGCTCCCTGCCATCTCGCCCGCTGCCGGTGCCGCGCTTGACCTGCTCGACCGGCGCCCTCCGCACATCTCGAGCGCCTCGCTCCCATACTTCACTGGCACGCACCTTCGCACACTCACAGCAGCTCGATGCCGTCGACCCTGCCAGCCGAGCTCCCCGCACAGATCCTCGCCGACGACCGGCTGACGCATGCGGACCTCGCGGCCTGCTGCCTGGCCTCGCGCAGCACCCTCCACAACGCCAGGCCGCACCTATACGCCCGGACTCATCTCCGCTACGGGGAGACTGCCAAGGCCTCGCCGCGCCAGACGCAGGGATGGCTCTCGACGGTGCAGGCGAACCCGCACCTCGCGACGCTCGTGCGCTGCCTCAAGCTCAGCGTCATGGTGGTCGGCTTGATGAGCATCGTCCACCACGACGCGCGGGAGGAGCGCCTACAGCGGATGGCTGACTCAATCGTTGCGCCGTGCCACAACCTCCTGTACCTCGACATTGGCACCAGCATCGTCGATCCGCCAGTTCGCTTCCCCTTCGCCAATTCTCTCCTCTCCCTCGGCATCATCCGCCTCGACACCTTCAAATACGAACTTCTTCTCCTCCTCCCGCAACTCAAGCACCTCTGGGTCGGCAGCAGTCTCTACGAAGCGCCCGTCCAGGTCGATCCCGCCCAGCCGCCCCCCTCTTTCCAGCTCGAGACCCTCATCTTCCACTTCGACTTTGTGGCAATCTCCAAAGCCGTCATCTCCACCATCGTCCACAACTCGACGGCCTCGCTCCGGATGCTCGAGCTCAACTGCATCCAGTCGGGGCAGTGGGTCCCGAGGCTGCCCGGCCTCGACACCCTCTCGGTCAGGAATGCCACGGACGACGTCTTCCAAGCCGCCCTGCGGGCGTCCCCCGCCCTCCGCACCGTCCACATCGCGGACGACCCCGTCCCCGGCGGCGTCTCCTCCTTCGCCTACCTCGGCGGACTGTTCAGCGCTGCGCCGCTCGCGCCGACGGTGCGGCGGCTCGAGCTGCCGCGCGTCCCCGAAGTCGACGACCTCAACGCCCTCTTGCAGACCCTCGCGCCGCTCGGCGCCCACCTCGACGTCCTCGGCGTCGCCCTCCCGTACGACGCGTGGCTCACGATGCAGCCGATTGCGCATCCCAACTTCAGGTCGAGCCGATCGGAGCACAACATGGTGCGCGCGAGGGCGCAGTGGGACGAGGCGTGCGCGCGCAGGACGGCGCTGGAGCCGTTTTGCGCCGCGAGGGGGATCACGCTCGTTGAGTCGCGCGCGACGGCACGGCCGGAGGTGGCTTGGGTGAGGGAGTAGGGGCGGAGACGTGCAGGTTTGCAGCGGGTCCTGATGCTCTCGGTACGAGGCGGTGGCTTGCGCTCTCGAGAGACGCGGAGTGGCAAGTGAGCGCGAGCGTTCCCACCGTCTTTCAGTGAGTGGATCCGACTGTCCTTTACGCCCGTGTTCCTCTGGAGCCACGCTTCCAGTCGAGGAGCCTGTCCGTCGCGTCCTTGCGACCCGTCCGTTCCGGAGAGCAAAACATGAGGGGAAGGAGGCGCTCAGGCGAGGCGGGCCCGCCTTCCGCCTCGGGAGGTCCAGCGAGTCGCAGGGTTCGGCACACGACGGAGCAGCCTGGTTCAGGAGAAGCGCTCATAGCCGTGGCTGCCCGACAGGAGGGCCTCGAGGCGAGCATCGAGGGCAGAAGCGCAAGCGACTGATGAAGACGAGGAGGCGGGCGCAGAGCGTGGGAGCGACGGGAAGAAGCTTAGGCTCGACCATTGTACTAGTAGCCGCGAGCCTAGGGTATCGTCTACCCCGTACAAGCTGCGAGCGGGATGTGCTCGTGGTAGACCCTCGCGTTCGCCTCTCTCCCTCGTCTGCACCGCTGCACACCGCTCGAAACTCGCTCCGCCTCGCTCACCGATCGTGCGTACCCTCCTTGATTCCCTCTGGGCTACTCGCGCCCGTCGGATCGCCATGCTCGCTGTGCTCGAATCGCTCCGTCGCGGGAGAAGGGGTAAGTGGTCATGAGGGCATGGCAACGCAGGTGCCGAGGGCGTGCGCATGCCTCTGAGGAGGATTCACCGGTGCCTGCTGGACGACCTACCTCACGGCGGATGACGGGCGCGGTTCAGCGGAGGAGGGGAAGTGAGGAGGAGCAGTGCTTCGCCCGCGAACGATCCACGCAGCTGGCTGATCGCCCTCTTCCCGCGCACACAGACACGACGGAATGCAGCCGCCCCTCCCCATTGAGCTCGTGGAGCGTATCGTCGCGGAACCCTCGCTCCGACACTCGGACCTCGCCGCTTGCTGCCTCACCTGCCGCGGCATGCTCCACGCCGCGAGGCCGCACCTGTACAGTCGCACCGAGCTCTACGTGACAGATTCGTCGTGGCCGCGCAGGACGCACAAGTGGTACTCGACGGTGCAGGCCAACCCGCATTTGGCGGCGCTCGTCCGCTGCATCAGGATTCGACCGGTACACCTCGATCCAGAGACTGCCGACGTAGTAGACGTCCCCGGCGCGACCCTGCGAGGGATCTCGGAGGCCATCTTGATGCCGTGCACCATGCTCGAGAACCTCGCGGGTGTCTGCACCATCCTCGATCCGCCGACCCTCTTGCCCTTCACCCATTCCCTCTGCTTAATCAGTGAGGTGCCCCTCGACGAGCAGGGGTACCAGCTCCTGCGCCTCCTCCCCCATCTCCGGCACCTCTCGATCGATGCCGGCGACTCGGCGAACCCGGTCAACCTACACCCTGGTCGCCCAACCCCCGCCTTCCGCCTTCAGACGCTCGAGATCTTGTTCGACTACTTCCTCGTCTCGGTCGACCTCCTGGCCGCCCTCGTCGCCAACTCGGAGGCGTCGCTCCGCACTCTCGCGATTTACTGCCCGACGGCTGCGCAGCAGTTCCCGCCCCTGCCAAGTGTGCAGAGACTCTCGCCCGTCAACTGCGGGAACGCCGCTTTCGTCGAAGTGGCGAGCAAGTGCCCCGCCCTTCACACCCTCACCCTCCCCACCGAGTCCCTCGACGCCACCTCTCCGCGCGAGGATGCCCTCGCGCATCTCTACGACGAGGCATGCGTGAGGGCGCTCCCGCCGACGCTCACACGCGTCGACCTCCCCGGCGTGCCCTTCATCGAGGACCTCGACACCCTCCTGCGGGCGCTCGCGCCGCGCGGCGGGCGCCTCACGATCCTCGGCGTCGACCTCCCGCTCGAGCGGCCGTACCTGCGCGACGCGGAGAGGGCAGCTCGGCAGGCGCACGAGCGCGAGGAGGCGCTCGCGCGGAAGACGCTGCTGGAGCCGCTCTGCGCGCAGCGGGGAATCGCCCTTGTCGAGTCGTACATGGGCATGGTGCCGGACATGGCGTGGACCAGGAGCTGAGCGGGGGAGAGCTCTAGCAGTTGTCATACATGCCTGTGTCGATTACCATGCGGGAAGGCAGCGAGTCTTCTGGCGGTGAGCGTGACGCGCGTGTCGAGCGTCAGAAGCGGAAAAGCACGAGCGAGAGAGCGCGACGAGCGCAGGCCGGGCTTCGGCTCGATGTGGAATGGCGGACTGCTGACTCGAGAGTGGGAGCGGCGAGGTATTCACGAGCAGGAGCGACGTGGGAAGCTCTGTAACAGAGGCGAGAGGGGCCTCGAGGAAGAGCGGGAGCGGCGTGAGCGCCACAATGACCAACTTGCGCGAGCGGTCGCGAGGTCACACCAATCTAGAACGCTCAGGACTTGATCGAGCGTCTAATCTGCGTCGCTAGGAATGTGCGCGCGGAGGATGCGCCGGCAAGAGCGCGAGCAACTGATGAAGCTGGGGACACGGGAGCAAAGCATGGGAGCAGCGCGAAGAAGCTCGAGCGGGAGCAGGACACTCGAAGAGCCGCGGCCAGCATGCTTCTCACCCGAACAAGCTGCGAGCGGGATGTGGTCGCGGTGGAACCTCGCGTTCGCCTCTCTCGCTCGTCCTCACCGCTGCCTTCCGCTCGAAGTCGCTAAGAGACGTCTCACAAGCGTGCGTACCCTCTATGACTGCTTCTAGGGCGAATCTGTGTCTCTCTACGCTGCGCAATGCTGTACTCGCCTCCTAGAGACGCGCGGATCGCGAGGTGCGTGGCAGGGGACCGTGCGACACGGCTGGCGCGGCGAGCCTGAGCAGTCACGCTGCGAGGAGTGAGGTCTGATGCGGTGGATCGCGGGGGCAGGACCGGGCTGCACCGAGTGCAGGCGGGCGGCGTGCGAATCCACCTCGACTCGTCTACTCCACCGCCTCCTCCAGCCCTGCTTCGAGCGATACACTGACATTAGTCCCTTCTCCGCGTTTGCAGATCCTCTCGCCATGCAGCCGCCACTCCCCGTCGAGCTCGTCGCGCGAATCCTCGGCGAGCGGGCGCTCTCGCAGGCAGACCTCGCCCGGTGCTGCCTCGCGTCGCGCAGCATGCTCCACGTCACGCGCCCTCCGCTGTATGCCGAGGTACGGCTACAGATCGACGACGAGCGATGGCCGCACGGCACGCGCGCCTGGTTCTCGACAATGCAGGACAACCCGCACCTTGCCTCGCTTGTCCGCCGCGTCGCGTTCAAGCCGAACAGCACCTTCCTCTGGCCAGAGTTGAACGTCGTCCAGGCCCCAGGCATGTCCATGGAGGACATGTCCGACCTCGTCGTCTCGATTTGCCCGCGGCTCGAGGAGATCGACCACCTAGTGGGCGGGCTTCAGCCGTGGGCGGCGCGCTCTTCCCTCTTCCACAACCTCCGTGCGTTGAGCACTATCGAGCTTGACGCGTGGGGGTATAGCCTTCTTTCCCACCTCCCAAACCTATAACACCTCACCGTCACCGCCGGTGATGCCGACCCCTCTGATCCCATCGACCTCGAGCCGAGCCGACCACGGCCTTCGTTCCAGCTCGAGACCCTCGTGATCGCCTACGACATGGGTGCGGTCATTCCTGTCGACGTGCTCAGTGCCGTCCTCCACCACTCGCAGGCGTCGCTCCGGACGCTCGAGGTCCTGGCTCCGCCCGACCAGTATTTCCCGCCGATGCCGAGCCTTGAGACGGCCGTCCTGGTAGGCCTGAGCGATGTCTCGTTCGCCGGGCTCGTACGCACGTGCGCCGCCCTGCGCACCGTCTCAATCGTCGGCTGCGACGACCACCGCATCCCCCGCCTCGCCTACTTCGGCAACCCCGACTGCGTTGCGGCGCTCCCGGCCTCCCTTCGACAGATCGAAGTCCCGGGCATGCCCACCGCCGGCGAGTTTGACGAGCTTCTCGCCGGGCTGGAGGGGCGCGGCGCGCATATCCGCGTCCTCGGCATCCAGATGCCGTTCGTTGAGCGGGGCGACCGCGAGAGGCGGCTCGAGGACGGCCACAACGACCAGTGGTGGCAGGCGGACATGCGGAAGTGGGCCAAAGCGGTCGAGAGGAAGAGGGTCTTGGGCGAGTTGTGCGCGGAGAGGGGGATTACGCTCATCGAAGTGGAGGAGGAGCTGCTCCCGCATCTCCGGTGGGTCGTAGAGCACACACCGAGTGCAGCGTCGTAGACGGATGTATGTGGATCGCTCGGCATTATGAATATGCAACGGGAGAGGCGACAACGCTCTCGCTCTTCCACCGCGCAAGGCCTGGTCGAACTCGTCCTCGAGCTGCCACAACACCACGCTGCACAGAGACCCGCTACGCCTGCGCCCCCCGCGGCAGCTGCGCCGCGCCCGCCGCCTTGGCGTTGATCTGGCCCTTCTTTGTCCCGATGCTCTCGAGGTCCGCCGGCTTGAAGTAGTGCGGGGCGACTGCGCGCGCGCGGACGGACCGGTCAGCGAGATGCTCTCCGAGGGCCGAGTAAACGGAAGGGAAGGAGGAAAAGCGAGGACAGCGCGAACGCACCCTCGAGCAGCCACTCGGGCTTGATCTCCATGACCTGCCTCGCGTACTCGCGGCTCGTCATGACGAGCTCGAACCAGAGGACGAGCTTGGGCGGCGGCTGGTGCTGGAACATGGACGACGAGGGGTGGATGTGCACCGTCTGGTTCGTCCTGCGCGCGTGCGGCGGGAGGGGCGGGTCAGCGGCGGTGGGAGGGCAAAAGAGGGAGAGAAGGGGGGCGCACTTGAGCGTCCGGTACGCGTCGCCGCTGCGGTTCAGCCGGCCCGTGTTGAGGAAGTAGCTGCGCGCTTCGCTTCAGTACACGCACCCTCGCGAGGAAGAGAGAGAGAGAGGGGGGCGGGACGCACCCCGCGCAGATGGCCTTCTGAATCGGGACGATGTCGCTCGCGTTCGGGTTGGGCTCGACAAAGATCTCGACGCGCTCGCACAGCTGCAGGAGCTGGTCGCGGATGTCGCGCACGCGGGTCAAGCTCTGCGACACGCGCGGGCGGTTCGTCCTCGTCAGCCTCATCCGGGGAAAAGGGAGTGTAGGTGACGCACCTTGACCTGGACAAAGTGCTCGTACGTCCACGAGACGGAGAAGCCCGCGTCCTGCCACTGCTCCCAGACGTTGAGGAGCATAAAGTGGTCGCCGCCCGGCTTGATAAAGTTCTGCCGCGCCGTGTCGGCTGCGCGCGTGCGCGTGTGCGGGCGTCAGCGAGGTCGCGAGAGGGGGCGAGGGGAAGGGGCGCACCTTCGAGCTTCTTCTGCTTGGGACGGTAGAAGAGCGAGCCCGACTCGCTCAGCATCGAGACGATGGTGAGGACCTGCGTACGCCCGTCAGCCTCAGAGCACAAGGGAGAAAGGGGAGGGGGGGGGGGACGCACCTCCTCGGTGCAGTTGTACTTTTCGCTCGCGAGGATGCTCTTCGACAAGGCAGGGTCCATCGGGAACTCGGCCATCCGCCTCCCCATCTTGGTCAGCTCTCCGCGGTCATTGAACGCGCCGAGGGCATAGAGGAGGTCGAGCGCGCGGACGAGCGTGTCGCCCGGCGGGGGGTCGAGAAAGTCGAACCCGATGAGGTCGTTGATCCCGAGGCTCTTGAGCATCAGGACGACCGTGCCGAGGTTCGTCCGCTGGATCTCGGGGACCGTGTCCTGTTCGAGCTCGTGCAGGAACGCGTGCTTCGTGTACAGCCGGAAGCACTTGCCCGGGCCGACGCGCCCTGCCCGCCCCGCGCGCTGGCCCGCCGCGGCGCGCGAGCACGGCGTGACGACGAGGGACTCCATCCCGTTCCGCGGGTTGTACGCGTTCTGCTTGACGAAGCCCGGGTCGATCACGTAGACGACGCCGTCGATCGTGATGCTCGTCTCGGCAATGTTGGTCGCGAGGACGACCTTGCGCGCGCCTTCGGGCGTCGGCTCAAAGATCTTGGCCTGCATCTCGGTCGGCAGGTTGGCATAGATCGGCGCGATCATCAGCTCGGCGACCTTGTTCCCGAGTGCGCGCGCCGTCTCCTCGAGGCTCTCCTGCGCCGCTTCGATCTCGTCCTGCCCCGTGAGGAAGACGAGGATGTCGCCCTTGGGCTGCGTCGTGTGGATCTGGAACACGGTCGTCACCGCCGCGTGGAGGTAGTTCGCCTCGGGCTGCGGCGTGTAGAGGATGTCGACGGGGTAGCGCCGGCCGGGAACTGCGCGCGGCGGGGAGGGTCAGCGCGGCGGACAGGGGAGGGAGCAGGGAAGAGGGGCACGCACTGCGGAAGACGGGCGCGCCGTCAAAGTACTCGGAGAACTTGGTCGCGTTGAGCGTCGCGCTCGCGATCAGGAGGCGGAAGTCGGGGCGGAAGCGGGCAATGTCCTGCGCGCGCGTCGCGGTCATCAGCACCCGGTCCCGGCTGACACGAAAGAGGGAGAAGGAGGGAGGTGCGCACCTTGACGAGGCCGAGGAGGATGTCGGTGCTGAGGGTGCGTTCGTGCGCCTCGTCGATAATCATGCATGAGTACCCGGCGAGGTCCGGCTCGGTGAGGAACTCGCGGAGGAGCATCCCGTCCGTCATGTACTTGATCCGCGTCTTGTCGCTCGTGCAGTCCTCGAACCGGATCGAGTACCCGACTTCGGCGCCGAGCCTGCACTCCGCCTCCTCGGCGACGCGCGCGGCGACACTCATGGCGGCGACGCGGCGCGGCTGGGTGCAGCCGATCTTCTGCCCGTTCTTGCAGTAGCCCGCCTCGTAGAGGTACTGCGGCAGCTGCGTCGTCTTGCCCGAGCCGGTCTCGCCCTCGATGACGAGCACCTGGTACTGCGCGACCGCTTCGAGGAACTGCTCGCGCCACTGGTACACCGGGAGCGACTTGCGCGTCTCGTCGATCGATTGTGCTGTGCGCGGGGCGGGTGCGTCAGGACGTGCCTCTGCTGCGCGGCGGAAAGGACAGGAGCGAGAGGGAGGGCGGGCGGACGCACCGCGCTTCTGCGCCTCGTCGATCTGAGCCTGCAACGCCGCCTCCTTGGGGTCCATCGTCCCCTCGATGCGGTCCTCCATATCGAGCGCAAACGCGATCTGCGCCGCGTCGTCAAACACATAGTCGTACTCTGCGCCCTGCTCGACGCGCTCGCGGTCGAGCGCGCCCGCCGTGAGCTGCGCCTTGGCCGTCTGCTCGTGCTCGTACTGCTCGAGGTCCGTCACGAACTCGCCGTCCTTGGCGGGGACGCCGCCGTGGTGCCGCTGCGGCTTGACGTCTGTGTAGCGTGACGTGAGAAGGTCCTTCTTCCGCTGCGAGTCGATCTTGCCCTGCTCGGTGAAGTAGTCTGCGGGCAGCGAGGCGTGTCAGCTCCGGGCGGGAGAGTCGCTCCTTGGAGAGAGAGCGCACCGTCGGGCATCTGGTAGTGGTCCCCTCCGTCGTCGATGGCGAGGCGCTCCTCGGCGAGGCGGAGCAACTCCTTCTTCTGCTCCAACTCGCGGACCTCGCGCTTGGTGAGTTTGACGCCGCGGAAGTCGCGCTCAAAGTCGGCAATCTCGATCCTCAGCAAATCGAGCTGCTGCATCTCGCGCTTGCCGAGGTACGCCTGGCGCGCGCGCCCGCGCAGCGCCGCGATCTGCGCCTTCTCGTCCCCCTGCGCGCCGGTCGGGTCCAAGGAGCGCCCGACGACGACGTCGCGCTCGCCGACGAGCGCCTTGGTGCGCGACTTGTCCTTGTCGCGCATCCTGCGCGCAAACTCGTCCCGCTCGGCGAGGTCGCGGAGGCGCTCGCGCTCGGCGCGCGCCGCGGGGTCTTCGTCCCGCTCTGGTGACGGCGAGCGTGAGCGCGCCGCACCGGGGGAGGGGGAGCGGCGCTCCCCCTCCCCCTCTGTCCGCTCCCCCTCCCCTTCTGCGCGGGGCCGCCGCGCGGCCTCGCGCTGTGCGCGCTCGTCCTCCCTGCGGCGCTTGATCTCGCGCTCGTCGTCGTCCTCGCTGCCCCACTTGTCCCCACTCTCTCCTTGGCGCCTCCGCACCGCGCGCTGCTTGTCCTTCTTAGGGGCAGAGGGGCGCTTCTCAGGTGGAGGAGGACGCGGCGGGCTGGTCGTCGTCGAGGACGAGGGCGAAACGCTGCCCCTTGAGGAGCTCCTTCTCCCTCTGAGCCTTCCTCCGCGCGTCAGCCTGGGCCTGGTCCTTGTTGCGGGCGGTGGAGCGGGGTGCGCGGGCAAAGAGGTCGCGGGCAAAGTGGGCGGTGGCGGGGGTGGCGGGGAGGCCGTTTCCGGTCAGGGTGGCGGTGAGGGCCTCGGCGCTGGGGCTGCTGGCGGCGAGCTGGAGGAAGTAGTCGACCGTGGTCGAGTCGGATGCGCCGAGGAGGACGAGGAGGTGGTCCGAGACCCAGGTGTGCAGCGAGGCCATGGCGGGTGCGCTGGCAGGGTCCAGCACTCGAGAGGAGGAGGGCGCCCCTTGCAGCGGGAGAGCGAGGAGGAGCGGGAGGAGGAGGAGACGCGGGGAGAGAGGGTTGGCTCGATCCAGTGACCTCGCTTCCACGCAGAGCAGCAGAGACTACTACAGACTAGACTGTGCAGCCAGCACTCTCGACTCGCAGTCACCCCCGCCAACCCGCGCGTCTCTGCGCCCCTCGCTCGCCGCCTCTCGCCGGTTCTCATCAGCAGCAACCCGTCCCCACCCGCCCAGCTCTCCAGGGGCAAGCAGGGCACCAACACTCGAACGACGACACCGCCATGCCCCACGCGCGCAGGCGGGCGCCGTCCCTCTCGCTCGACCCCTCGCCCTCGCACCGCCGCTCCTCGTCGCCCTCGCCCTCCCCCGCCCACGCCCAGCCCGCCCCCTTGCGCCTCCAGGTCCTCGACGTAACCCCCTCCAGCGTCGCCCTCGCCGTACACACCCCGCACGCCCGCACCCCCGGGTCCATCTCGGTCCAGCTCGACCGCCAGCCCTGGCCGCACGTCGCCCACGCCGGCAGCTCGACAGACGACCACGACGGCGGACAGGAGACCACCGTCATCGTCTATGGCCTCGACCCCGGCCGCGACTACGAGATCGCACTCGAGGTCGTGCAGGGCGCCGACGACCCGGACCACCCCGACGGCGCAGGGCTCGAGCTAGACACCAGCCACGAGCGTGCGCCCCGCTCCCTCTCCCTCTCTTGTGCGTAGTGCTCCTGCTCACCTCCGCCGCCCGCAGCGCGCGCCTCATCCTCGCGCCGCCCCTCGTCGGACCTCTCCCTCCCGCTCGACGCCTCCTCCCCCTCGGACCCCGCCGCCCCCGCCGCCTCCATCTCCACCACTTCCTCCTCCTCGGCTGTCGCCGCGCACGCGCGCTCCGCCTCGGACTTTGTCGCGCAGGACCTGCCCGACGGCCCGCCGCCGCCGTACTCGCCCGCCGCGGTGCCCTCCTCGTCGACCTCGTCCTCCTCCGCGCCCCTGACTTCAGCCGACGACCCCTCCGCGGGAGACGCAGCCCCCGCAAGCGAGTCGTCCCTGCGCGCCTCGCTGAAATCGCTCCGCGCGTCGACCAGGCGTACGGAGTCCACCCTGCTCGCGTCGCTGAGTTCGCTCCGGCGCGCTTTGGACAAGACGGCGAAGGAGGACCAGCGCGCCCGGACGCGGATCCAGGGCTCGAGGAGGCGATACGGAGGGCGGGGGAGGCCGAGCGTGCGGTGAGGGGCGAGGAGAGGGACGAGGTCGAGAGGAGGTTGAGGGAGGTGGGCGAGATGGAGGAGCGTGAGGGACGAGTTGGACGAGTGGCGCGAGGGCAGGAGGGAGGTCACTCTCCCCCCCGAGGAGCCACCGGAGGACAGCGAGGACGCGGCGCCTGGCCCGGGATTGGCCGACCTCGCGCGCGAGCTCGACGCGCTCAACAAGGCGATTGACGCCGCCGCTTCGGAGCGCGACGCGCAGGCCTCCGAGGTCCTCCTCGGCATCGAGCGCGAGATGCAGGCCGTCGAGGGCGAACTGATCCAGTGCGCCGCGTCCCACGCTTTCTACATCGAGGACACGCTGACACCCCGCCTTCCGCCGCGCGCACCAGACTCGACCGCGACGAGCACCGCTACCGCCCGCACGCGCACCTCCCCCCCGCCGGCGCGGGCTACCCGCCGGGGACGGCGCTCGCGCCGCTCGGCCCCGCGGACCCCGCGACAGGGCTCGTCCCGCTCGTGCCCGTGGTGCCCGTCCCTGCGTCTGGCGCCAGTGCGTTCGGGTTCCGCTGGGGGCGGGCGGGGCGCGCGCCTGGCGGAGGGGGGGAGGGGCGGGGCGAGCGGTTGGGGAGGCTGTTCCGCCGCGCTGGAGCCGGAGGCGCGGCGTCTGCGAGCGTGAACGTCGCGACGCTCCTTCGCAGGAGGCGCCCCTCCTCCCCCCGCAGCTCGCGCACGCACACCACGCCCACGCCCACGCGCACCTGCAGCACGCGCACGCGCACGCGCACGCGCTCCTCCCCCCGCTCCCCGCCTCCGCGCCTCCCTCGCCCCCGACGCCCCCGCCCGCCGTGCCGCAGAGCGAGCGCGCCCAGGCCGCGCAGCAGTTTGCGCACCAGGCGCAGGCGAACGCGCTCTGGGCTATGGCGCACGGCCAACAGGCGCAGCCGGCGCAGCAGGGGTACGCCGCGCCCCCGGCGCCGGCGGGTCGCCTGGGGCGCCGGGCGCGCGCGCGAGGGCCCCCGCGGGCGCGGGGGGGAGGAGCCGCGCGGGGAGCGTGACTAGCCCCGGGCAGGGCGGCCACAGCGCGCAGCTCGTGCCTCCGGTCCCCGCCGCGCCGCCATCCCCGCCTGCACCCTCGCCCCCTGCGCCCGCGCCTGCACCTGCGGGCAAGGCGAAGGACGCGGACGCGGCGTCGATCGCCTCTACGGGGGCAGCTCGACCAAGAGTACCGGGAGCGCATGGGGGCGGATCGGGACGTGGAGCCAGGTTGTTGGCGGGCGGGTGACGGGCGCTGCGGGCGCGGAGGGAAGAAGGGCGGCGCGGAGGGAGGGGAGGGGGCGGGAGAGAAGGGCGAAGAGGGCGCGTAGAGAGCGCTGAGTGCATCTCTCTCTCTCTTTCTCTCTCTCGAACTCGCGAGAGTGCGAGAGCGAGAATGACCAATCGCAGGCGGCTCGTTCCCCCTCCAACACCGCTCTCCTAGTACCCCTGGAGCTGCATCCCCGCCCCCGCTCCTCCCGCCCAAAGCGCCTCCTCCTCCCTGCCAATCTCGCGCGCATGCTGCGCCTGCACGCACGGGTTGCACGCCCACGCAGCGCAGCAGTCCCCGCACGCGCCGCCGCGGATCCCGTACCGCGCGCGGAGGCGCCCGCGCGCGCTAAAGTCGAAGAGCCAGCCGCTGAGGGTCAAGACTGCACGGTCGCCCAGAGGAGCGCGGCGGGGGAGCAGGCCTCTGCGAGGCGCGTACGGGGGCATCAGTGTGCGTGAGAGCGAGGAGGAAGAGGGACGAAGAGACGCACCGACGCGGTCGGGAGGGAGCGGCGCGCCCGTCTCGGTGAGGGCATCCAGGCGCTGCTTGTACTGCGCGCGCCCGAAGAGTGCGTCAGGAACGTCGTCGCATAGCGCGCGGGCGGAGCATGAATGTGCGCACCTTGCCGTACGCGAAGCACGGGCACCAGAACGCGAAGCAGCACTGGCCGCAGGCGCCGTCCTCGCACACGCACAGGCCCGTCGACCACTCGCCGTCCGTGCGCTGGGGCGGAGTGAATCCATTGGAAACGGCCATGCCGCGCTGGGGCGGCGGCTGCGCGTAGACGGGTGGGGGGAAGCCGGGCTTGGGGGACATGCTGATGAAGAGGTGGGAGAGGCGGGAAGCGCGCGGGGGAGCGGGAGACGGCGCGGAGGCTTGAGCTACGAGTCTAGCGGGCGATGATGGAGAAGCAGAGCGTCCATGGCGGAGTGGCGGGCTCAAAACGCCTCATCCGCGAGGTCGTCTCCTCGCGCGACCTCGTCGTCCACGTTCCCTACCCCGCGCGAGACAATGCCGACATCCATTCGGAGAG
Source organism: Rhodotorula kratochvilovae (assembly GCA_019926025.1). Taxonomy (NCBI): domain Eukaryota; kingdom Fungi; phylum Basidiomycota; class Microbotryomycetes; order Sporidiobolales; family Sporidiobolaceae; genus Rhodotorula; species Rhodotorula kratochvilovae. The sequence continues at coordinate 157,433 of JAHSUG010000029.1, read as the reverse complement.
TCAAGCAAGAATAGAAGCACAGGAGGCGAGAAGCCAGGGCCATCGACGAGAGTCAGATGAACAAGGAGGAGGGTGAAGAGCGACTCTCGGTGCGCGCGGATGGTCGTGATGCACGCCGACACCCTGCCTTCTCCACAAGCTGGGTTGCATCGCTAGGAGGGACGACACCTTTCCAGCCCGGCTCTTGCTTCCGCGAGCAAGAATGTCCTCCGCTTTCGCTGCCGCCCTCTACCTGAACTTGCGCGCAACCGTACGCGACTCGGCAGTCAACGCCCACTTGTCACCGTTCCAAAACCAAACTGCCGTAAACCGCGCAACCTCTACGCCAACAGCGCGAAAGCGCCACCTCCCATGGCGAGCGCAGCTGCGCCCAGCGCACCGACGAGGGCCGTGCCGGGAGCAGCGCGCGGCGTCGCCTCGCTGTGAAAGATGCCCCCGATAGCTGCGGAGGTAGCAGTGTCAGCCTTCGTACACCGAGACAGTGAGAGCGGAAGAGAGGTGGGGGAGCTAGCCGGAGCGTGTGCGGACTTGTGGGAGGAAGACGCACCGGAAGTCGCTTCGCCAAAGACGGACCCAACGCGGCCCGTCGCAGCGGTGTAGAAGCTCGCAACGTCGCTGGTGAAGTGATCCGCGTTGGAAGCGCGGACTACGGCGTCGCTCGACGCCTTCGAAACGATCGAGGCGACCTTGGTTGCCTGCGCCTCGTCCGAGATGGTGTATGTTGCGTGCTGCAGGACACAAGGAGGATCAGCGTTTTCTGCACATTACCACGCCGCGTCTGATCTGCAAGAGAAAGAGACCGACGTCAACCGAGACCATGGTTGCTGTCGCGCCGTCGCGGATCTCCCAGTACGTCGTCGCGACGGGCGAGACGGAGGCCGTCGAAGTTTGGCTGCATACGCTGGGTCGGTCAGCGATCTTCTGGACAGTCTCAAGGGGAGCGGCACGCTGGAAAGGAGGACGCACGCGAGCGCCCCGGATGCGAGGAAGCCGCTGAGGACAAGGATCATGGACGAGAAGCGCATCGAGGGCAGTGCGTAGCGGACCGGCGGGAGGCTAGTGAGCAAGCTGAGTGAAGTATGTAGGAGAGAGGGTGCAGCATCGTACGCCGAAGGACATTTCGCATGTAGTTCACGAGGTAAACATCCGAAGCGAGCTCGCTGGTCAGGGCCATCTCGCCACGTGGTGCACGCTCGGGTCCACGCATGTGAGCGGCGCGCGGTGCACACCGGTTACAGGTCGTCGCGAGTGCGGCAGAGCAGACCTGCGTTGCAGGACGGTTTGCGAGCTGGCGGAAACGGAGCGCGAGTCGGAGGCGGAGAGGGCGAGTTCCGCAAGGCTCGCGCGCAGGAACCGAGAGCTCCAGGGGTGGCTGACAGAGCGACCATCGACTATCGAGCCGGTAGAGCACAGAAGGAGGCGAGATGAGCAGAGACGAAGCGCGTTCCTCGCGAGGGGAGCCCGCCGGACTGATGAGGCTTTCCCTCCTCGTCACCTGTACTGGCGCCCTCGCTGTCCTGCTTGCCTTCGCCGTGCCCTGCACACAACGAGAAGCGCACGCAACAAAGGCTCTCACGAGTCCGATCTGCCACAGGATGAGCGACGACCGCCGTGCGTTCGCTCGCACCTCGCAACCGCTCTCGCGCGCGCTGACTGCATCCGCTGTACGCAGCCCGTCGGGCGGCGAGCAGCCAATCCAGCAGTGTCGGTTCAGGGCCTTCAGGAGGGCGAGCGAAGAAGCCGCCGGCCTGCGATCGCTGCAAGGTGCGCGCGCTGACGTTCCCTGCTTGTTGGCGCGTGATGCGAAGTCTCTTGACTCCTCACTCTGACAGCTGAAACGAGTGCTTTGTCACCCCGATCCCGAAGGCTGTCCCCGCTGCCTCGAGAAGGGCTATGAGTACGCTGAAGCCCGCTCGACCTTCAGTCTCCCGTCACTTGACGGGCCCCGCTCACTCGCGCACTCGCCGCCACATAGATGCATCACGACGCCGACGATCCGGAAGCCACGCCAACCGCGCCAGAGCTCTGCGCGCCCGCCCAATCTCTCCCTTGCCTCCTCGACATCTCCGTTCGACCTCTCTACGGCGACGGCAAGCGGCTCCACATACACGAACGACGCGGCCTCCGGGGCGGGGACTCCAGACATGCTCCCCGAGCCTGTTCTCTCGCCCATGCTCGACGCTGCGCTCGTTCAGCATCTCTGCGAGAGCAAGCCGTCTCAACCATTATCCACAACCGCACCACGACTGATGCTACTGCACGTCCACAGACGCGGGAGGGGTCATGTCGCACCCGCTCGTGCAGGCGACAGGCCTTTCGAGCGCGCTCGTCGCATCCAACTTCGACCCCGCGCGGCTGGACCCGCCGCACGCTACGCTGGTCTACTGCATCCTCGCTGTCGGCGCTGGCGCCTCCTACCGTCCCGAGGTCGTCGGCGTCGACGCTCACGGCGCGTCTCCGTCGTCCTTCGCCGAGCTCGAGCGGTCGGACGCGGACCTGCGAGATTTTGGCCGGCGGCGCGCACCGTTCATCCGTGCCCTGAGACAGGTCGCGCTCCGGCATGCTCGGGCATGCGAAGCTGCTCTTCATGCGTCGCCCGCGAACGCTATGACGTGCTGGATCTTGGATGGCTTGCGGTCGGTCGGTGAGCCCCTTCTCCCCTCCCCTTCTCCGATCCCTGAGCTGAGATCCAGCGCCTGTAGAGCAGCGCGATGATGCGCCGAGACCATGGCTCGCGGCGCACCTCGCGCATCTACGGTCGCTTGCCACACTGCGGTCACCGCGTGAGGTGGAAGCAGAAGCGGCCTTCACGGTCTTCGGCCTTGTGCGCCCTTCTCCCGCACATGCTGGAACGTACATGCTCACTCGGAGATCGAGCAGGCTACCTGCGTCCTCGATGGACTCGGCAACGGCGACACGGTCCTCTCGGCCGCAGACCTCCAGCTCCTCGCCGGACCCATCCGCGTCACGTCCGCAATGCTCGAGGCCGAGCTTGATGAGGCGCTGAAGAGCACGACAGCACGCGGTAACTGGACGAGCGCGGGCCCGTTCGTCCATCTCTGCCTCGAGGAGATTGTCAACGTTCAAGCTCGCGTGACCGGCAGTGCGTTTCGATCTCTTTCTCCTTTGTTACGCGGGACTGACCACCTTCCAATCACAGGGATCGCACAGCGAGAGCCGCTCGACGAACCCGCCCTCCTCGACGCGCTGTGCAACCTCGGCCGACTCGCCAGAATCAGCTCGCGCCTGCTTGCCGTCATGGACCTGCAGCTCGCGGACGAGCCCGCCGCGGACCTCTCTCTGCGCCCGCTGGCGTTCTCGCGCATCCAGGCGATCAAGACCGTCCGGTTCTTCACCGCCGTGACCTGGTCGGCGCACGTCCTCCCGCTCTACCGCGAGGTGCAGCGCCGCGCGGCGCTCGCCGCCCTCCCTCCCGTCGCCTCAGCCCTCACGGCCGAGTCGATCGCCGCGCGGTACGCGCACGAGCGGCTGCACTCGTACGCGCGCCAGCTCCGCGAGGTCGCCTTCCTCGCGCTCGACGCGCTCGTAGAGGGCATGGCGCGCAGCCCTGCCATGCACCACTGGACGCTCGTGCCGGACCTGGTTCCCCAATGGGCCGCGTTCCTAGTCGAGGAGGCGGACGCGGGGCGCGCGGAGGGCGTTGTTGGGAGCGCTGCGCTCGTGAGGTACAGCCAGCGGTGCGTCTAGCACTCCTTCTTCCCCCTTCCAGGCCAAACACTCACGAGGGGCGCTCGCAGGCTCGCAGCTGCGCTCGCCAAGATGGGCTACGTCTTCTCGATGCCCCGGATCGATGCGCTCATCGACAAGCTGCGCGCGCTGGTGGCCCCGACGCCTCTCTCCGCCGCGCTCGACGACCGAAGCTGGGCAGAGTTTCTCGCGCTCGACTTCCTCATGGCGCCGTTCCCCGCGGCGGTGGACAGCGCTGCAGGCGGCGGGGTTGAGCCGCTGGGCGAGGGCGGGACGGCGGGGTCCACGGAGGGGACGGACTTGGCTGGACTCGGGCAGGACTGGTATGTGGTGTAGGCCTCCTCCAACACTCTTCATTGAGCTGTTCCTCTCGCGCTGATGGAGAGGAGCACATGGCTGCGAGAGACGGGGAAATGGTACAACATGCGGGGGTTCCATGGCGACACGGCCTGTACAGCGCCTCCTCCGGCTCCTCTTCGCCGCTCAGCACTCGAGGTAGTCGCTTGCCATCAGCCTGCGCGCAGTGAACCGTCAGCTCCACCCGAGCGGAAGAGGCAGGGGGAGGGGAACGCACAGCTCGAGGGCAATCTCGGGCTTGACGCGCTCCCTGAAGTCGGGGATTTCGCCCTTGGTCTCCTTCCACCTGTCCTTGTAAAGGAGGTATTCTGCGACCTTCTCGAGGACCTCGGCGCGCATCTCGGGCAGGCGGACGACGCCGGTGGAGGACTCGAGGAAGTCGGCGCTGAGGGTGTTGAGGAGGAAGTCGGATCCAAGGGCAGCGGAGCGCGGAAGGACAAAGCGGTGCCCTGCGTGCGAGTGCGGCTTTGTCAGTGGGCGGGGGGGAGCGGGGAGAGGGAGGGGACGCACCGTCGGAGGAGATGAGCGTGACCCACTCGGGTTGGTCCTGCGCGGGCAGCGGAGTATGCTGTAAGTCTGCTGGTTGCATTACACGAGAGAGAACTGCGCCTACGGGCATTGCAGCGGGAAGAAGCGGGGCGGAAGAGGGAGACGAGCTGATGAGAATGTTGGCGCGCTTCCCTTAACCCGTTCTAATCCAGGAGGACAAGCGCAGTATGCCCACCGACATCCACTCGCCAGAACCGCCCTCGCCTGCGCGGTCGCGCTCCGCGTCGCCCACGCTCGCCCTCGACCCCGCGACCCTCGCCGCCCTCTCGGCCTTCTACGACGAGCAGGCAGAGCACGAGCGCCAGTTCCAGGAGCTCGAGAAGAAGGCTCACGAGCGGCTCGAGAAGGCAAAGGAGGGGAATGCGGCACGTGCGTCCCCTTCTCCTCCTCCTTCACGAGGAGGTTGACATTCCGCACGCGCTGACCTTCGCTCGACCCCATGCAGAGGACAGGATGATGAGCGTCGACGAGTTCCGCACCCTCATGAAAGAGGACTGGCAGCTCTCGCAGTTCTGGTGCGCCTCCTCCTCCCTTCTCCTTCCGCGCGACCCGCTTACCACTCGCCCACGCAGGTACTCCGCATCGTTCGCCTCGCGTTTCGCCCGCTTCCTCTACGTGCACTGCACCCCCTCGACGACGATCGCGTTCCTCTCGTGCCCGACGGCGTACGTCGGGTTCCAGCACGAGAACCCCCTCCCCGGCGCGTACTTGTTCGAGTACGACGCGCGGTTCGGGCTCGTCGCGGGCGAGAGGTTCGTCAAGTACGACCTCGAGGAGCCGGATATCTTCCCCGAGGCGTTGAGGGGAAAGGTGGATATCGCGATTGCGGACCCGCCGTTCCTCAACGAGGTGCGCCTACCGCTCCTCCTCCTTCGCACGCCCGCTCACGCTCAGCCGCCCGCAGACCACCAACCGCTACTTCCTCCGCACGCTCCAGTCCCTCCTCTCCCCGGGAAGGCTCGTCCTCCTCACCTCGACCTCGACGCGCGCGTTCCTCCCTTCCGTCTACATGCCGGAGAGCGCACCCGCGGGCCCGCTGTACCGCACGAGCATGCAGGTCGAGCACGCGGGGAGCAGGCTCCAGAACGAATTTGGCGTGTGGACGAGCTGGGAGTGGGAGGGGGAGGTCGAGGGTGTGAGGTCCGAGGGGAGGGAGGAGGGGCCGTAGCGCGCGGGCGCTGGCAACGGAGTACATAGGCTCGCTGTGCGCGCGAACAAAGACGGATCCCGAGGCTTGAGGCGGGAAGCGCTCTGCGGTCTCTCTCGCTAGGCTCAACACGACGAGGAGCAGGGAGCGTGTCACAACAAGCGTTTCTTCATATCTACACCCTCGCCCAACACGCGCTACGCAAAGTGCAGATCGGTGTGCATGAACCCATGCAGTTGCTTCGCCGGCTCGACACCCACGAGCGCCTGCAGCTCGCCAAGCTCGAGCGCAACGAGCGCCTCGAGGTTCTCGACCTGCCCCGCGAGGTACCGGTAGTTCTTGCTGCTCACACCGGGGAGCTGCCGCAGCACCTCGAGCGGGGTCGGGTTCGCCGCGGCGTTCTCCCCCTCGGCGGGCGCCTCGCCGTCTTCTGCGCCGACGAGCATCGCGGTCTGCGCGTCGGGCTCGGCGCGCGACTCCTTCAGGTCGCGGAAAATCTCGACGGTCTGGAACGGCGACGAGGACCAGATGAGGCGCAGCTTGGGGAACGCGAGCGTGAGGAGGACGAGCTTGGAGCGCAGGTCCGCGTCCTGCGCGTTCTCGGATTTCGTCTTGGTGTCGACATACGTCTGCAGGGGCGCGCTGTGAGCGGGGGAGGAGGGAGGAGGGAGGGAAGGCGCACCTCGAGGTTGAACGACTTCTTCTCGTCAAACTCGATCAGGAGGATCGGCTCCTTGTAGTGCGCCGTGAGCAGTTCGGCCTGCTGGAACCTGTTCCTCCCATTCGTCAGCCTCCTCTCCCTTCGCCCCCACGCGAGACAGAGCGGACGCACAGCCTGCCCGAGTTGAAACTCGAGATCAAGTCGGGATGCTCTTGCGCTCGACGGCCATGTCGGGCGTGATGATATAGTCGCCGATTCCGAGCGTGACGGGGACGACGTCGAAGCGCGCGGCGTGCAGCAGCGACGGGAGCGACGAGCGGAACTCGCGCATGTCGACGATCACCTGCGCGCGGGCAGGCGGGAGGAGTCAGCGTGACGCGAGGGTGAGGAGGAACGGGGAAGGCGCACCCGAGGGGGCTCTTGCGTCGCCTGCTTCCCGCCGCCTATCCGCGAAGAGCTGACCGTGCGGAGGAGCTCGCCGTCGTCCTCCTGGGGGCGGTACTCCGCCTCGTGCGGGATCGCCATCGACTGCGTCCATCTCCGAGTCAGCCCACTTGACGCGCGCAAACCGAGAGCGGGAAAGAGAAAGCAAACGCACCCCCTTCTCCTGGATCAGCCGCACGAACGCGTCCTTCTCGCGCCGGATCTCGCTCAGGTACTTCTGCTCTTCGACCGAGTCCTTGTACGCGAGGAAGTAGACGCGGATCGCGAGGCCCGGGTGCGCGGCGCGGTACGTCTGGCGCGCGCTCGCGGAGGAGTCAGCGCTCCGCTCGGGACGGCGAGAGGGAGAAGGGGCGAACGCACCTCGATCCTGCGGACGAACGCCGGCGTCGGGTCGAACATGACGACGTACTTGGGCCTGAGCTCGTCGAGGACGCGGTCGTCCTCGTCGCCGAGGTACGGGCGGATGATGACGAGGTCCTCGTTGGCGATTAGGCCAAAGTACTCCTCGAACGCAAGCTCGTTGAACGCCTCGTCCTCGTCGAGGAGCTCGGCCTCAACGCTCGACGGCGCACCGGACGAGTCGACCCTGCGTACGCACGCGTCAGCCTCCGCTCTTGCGGGGAGGAGGAGAGGGAGCGCACATGTCCGCGATCTTCCTCACGTCCTCCTCAAACGCCTCGGGGTTCGCACCCGTCGCCGCGGCGAACATCGGCGCTCCGCCTGCGCGAGCGGCCCCACCCCCGGCGCCAACTGCGCCGCCGCCGCGCACGCGCCGGCGCTTGGTCGAGGGCGCCTGCCCGCGCCGCTGCTCCTTGTTGCGGAGCGCGGCGCTGAACTCGGAGGAGGCGTCCTCTGCGGGGCGCTTGCCGCCGGCATAGGACGGGCCCACGGCGCTCGAGGACGACGACGCCGAGGTCGAGCGGCGCTCGCCGCGGCTAAAGTCGGGCGTGCGCTTGAGCGACTTCTGCATCTTGCCCATGTGCGCCTTCCAGTAGAAGTAGCTCTGCAGCTTCGACTCGAGCATGTTCTGCCCCGTGCCGTCCCCTCCGTCGGGCCCGTCGGACGAGGAGAGGTAGTTGCCGAGGGTGAGGCACGCCGACGTCGAGTTGCACATGACGAGGATCGTGTCTGTCGAGCCGACTGCGAGCTCGTGCGGGGAGTAAGCTCTGCGCGTCGTTGTGGAGGAGGGGAGAAAGCGCGCACAGGGGTAGTGGTCCGCAGCGACCATCTGCAGCTCGATCTCCTGCAGGACCTGGCTCAGGACCGCCCACTTGGGCTGCTCCTCGAGCACGGGCTCGACGCCGGGCGGCATCCACTTCACGCGCCTCTTCTTCTCCGGCTTGTCCCCCGCCGCGCCTCCCTGGGGAGGAGGCGGCGGAGGGGGCATCTCGCCCCGCTCGCGGCGCGCCGTCTCCTCCAGCTCGCGGAGCATCTGCTCCTCCTCGTCCGTTGGGCCATCCTCCCAGGCCCATCCAGTCCTCGAGCGCCAGATCGTCCGGCACCTCGAGCCCGTCGACGGTCGTCTCCCTCGCGCGCCCTGGGGCGGCGGGCGCCTCGACGCGGTTCTGCAGGTAGACGCGGTTCCGCGCGACGGTGAAGATCGTGTCGGCTGCGGGGGTCCCGAGCCACGCGGGGCGTTCGCGCCGGTCGAGCGAGCCCGAGACCGAGGGCGAGTACGACGAGAGGAGCGTCTCGAGGTACTGGTTGAACCGGACGCAGTCGAACGTGAGGAGGTAGCTGAGCGCGAGCGCCGTGCCTGGGGCGTCAGTGCGGCGCCGAGGAAGGGAAGGAGGGACGCACTCCTGCAGCTTGCGCAGCTCGGTCAGGTCCCGCACGAGGCCGCGCATCTTGGGCCCGACCTTGTGCCAGACGGGGTCGAGCTGCGTCCGGACGAGGCGGTCAAACGTGCTGAACAGCGCGTTCTCGACCGTCAGGTCCTCGATCTCGAGCTGCGCGCCACTTCCTCGTCAGCACGCTCAGCGCAAGGCAGGCAGGAGGAAGGGCGCACGAAGTGGTTGCTGCGCTTGATTTCCGACAGCGTGAGCTCCATGCACTCGAGGATGGCGGTCTGGATGTCGAGCATGTTGCGCGTGAGCGGCTGGTAGATCTCGACGACGTCGGCCTTGCGCTTCTGCAGGTCTGCGTCGACTTCGTCGTGGAAGCTGCGCGCCACCCGAGGTCAGGGGCAGAACGTAGCGAGAAGGAGACGCACCGCGGCAGGATGACTACGTCGCGCAGCTTGAGCTGCATGAGCGTCGTCTGCAGCGGCGCGAACCCGAACGAGAACGTCTCAGGCCGGTCCGAGAACGCCTTGAGGAAGCCGACCTGCAGACATGCGATGAGAGTCACTTCAGGTAGCGTGAGGCAGGAGGACCGATGCGCACCTTGTTAATGTCGCGGTAGAGGCGGACGACGAACGCCTCCTGCGAGGTCGGCTTGACCCTGCGGGCGGGGGCGGTCAGCATATGGATCGCACAGCACAAGCTAGGTAACGCACTCCTCGGCGTGGAGGACGACCATGCCGGTGATGAGGCTCGTCGGGATGCGGCCCTTGAGCATGTCGACGATGAGGATGCGCGACGTGACGGAGAAAAGGCCGCCGTCCTTGTACATGCGCTCGCTGCGGGTCTTATCACCTGTCAATTCGCGTACACACTGTATGCGTGCGCAGGGACGCACCGCTTGTCGTCGGTGACCTCGTAGCCGATGACCTTGAGGCGCATGCCGACCTCTTCGGCGAAGCTGCGCTCTTCGTCTACGGTGGCGTTGACGACGAGGACAAGCTTCTCGGGCATGTCGTAGATCTTGAGCTGCGGTGCGATGCGACGGTGAGCTCAACGCCTCCGAAGCGAGGTGGGGAGGGGGTGCGCACGAAGGTGGTGATGACGGTGCGAAGTCCGAGTCCGCGTGCCATTATGAGGAGGGCGTCGCCGGTGGTGGGCGGGGCGTTCTCTGGCGGTACGAGCTGGCGGAGGACGCTGCGCTGGAAGGGGAGCAGCTGCGACGAGTCGACCGCGAGCTTGCGCGGGTTGACGGGCTGGACCTTGGGAGCCCTGGGCGGGTCCTCCTGAGCCCTGCCCTTGCCCTTGTCGGGCCTGTTCTGCTTTGGCGGCATGTTGGCGCGAGGGGGCGGAGCGAGGGGGAGGGTCGCCTCCTCCCGCTCCCGCTCCCTCGCCCCGCTCAGCTCCGAGGAAGGATCGCGCTCGACAGGATGGACGGCGACCCGCCCATCAGCATTTACGACGCGCGCGCAGGTCCGCCCCGCTTCTCCCCACTTCGCTCCTCGTCCTCATCAGTTGACTGACCTTCCCGCTCATGCACGCAGCGGGGAAGCAGGCAGGCCAGCACCCCGTCATCGCAAAGACCCTCGAAGTCCTCCAGGCCATTGTCGCTCGCATTCCGCCCTCGCCGTCTACCTCGTTCTCCTCGCCGTCGCGGACCCTCCCCACCTTCCGCCCTCTCGACGACGACGACCGCTCCCCAGCATGGCTCTCGTCATCGCAGCGCTGTGCACGTGCTTCGTCTCGCCGAAGGAACCGGATCTTGCAGCGCTCGCAGCTGTCGCCGCCGAACCCGCGCACCTTGGGTTCAAGCCCGTCCTCATGATCCTCCGCCGCACCGTCAGCTTCGAGCGGGACGAGGCTGAGCTGCTCGAGTGGGTGCTGGCACTGAGTCTCGCACTCGTTCGGATGCCGCAGAGGTGCGTCTTCGCCCTTGCTTGCCACGCGGAACGCCCCTGACCTCTGCAACAGCGCCCCTCTCCCTTCCTCCATCCCCACACACCGCCTCCCAGCACGCCACACCACCAGCACTCTCAGACCGCCTCGCGACGCCCTCCCTCCACAGTACGCCCCTCTCGGACGACGACCTCTCGCGGCCGGTCGAGCCTTTCTCGCTCCCGCCCTCACGGTCACGTGCGCGAACGCCCCCCTCGAGCCCGACGCCGACGCCAATCTCGGAGCCGTCTGCGTCGGCTGAGCAGCGGGACGCAGAGCGCCGCTCGCGCTCGAGGTCGGCCTCGCCAGAGATGCCTGTCAAGGGGGAGGCGGCGGCGAGTCAGGAAGCGCGTGATCGGGAGAAGGGGCGGGAGCCGAGCGAGGACCAATTGGTGCGCGCAGACGGCGACGCGGACGAGGCGCTGCCCTCCCCCGTGTGCACGCGGGAGGAGGGTGCCGCCCCGCGCCGAGCCGCCTCGCCCGAGCTCTGCGCAACGTCTGTCCGCGCTGCACTCGTTGCAGGAGCACGCTGGACCTCGCGCAAGGGAAAGGAGCGCGCGCTCACCCCGCTCGGCGACGGCGAAAGCGACGCAGACGAGGTCCGGTTCGCGTGGTGGGACGCGCAGTCGTTCGAGCGGTGGAGCTTCAAGGCGGCGCAGCTTGAGCGGCGGGCAGAGCGCAAGGCCGAGCGGGAGGAGGACGCCAAGGTGGAGGAGTCGCTCCTCTGTTTGTAGCTCTCGCTTGCTGTGGAGTGCGACATGGAGGTAAAGCGGTCCGGGTTCCAGGCAAGTCACTCCAACAAAAGCGGGGGGTCCACCGGGAGAGTACGACGGGGATGATGAGCGGCGGGTATGCAAGCGTGTTCGTTTTCGTGTCGCGGAGGAGGGGGAAGGGAGAAGGATCACATGCGCTTCTTCTGCTCGATCGCAAAGTCGCCCGCGCCGAGGTTGACGAGGAGGAGCAGGCCGCCGATGATCGCTGTGCATGGACGGGCGGGTCAGCGGGCTCGTTTCGGCTGGGAAACTCGCCGGGAGGGCGGAGAGAAGGGAAGAGAGCGAGGATCGTGCGTACACAGCGTCTGGAAGAAGTCGTACCTGCACGCGCGGGATCGTCAGCACCGCTCTCAAGAGAACCAGAAACCGCGAGGGGGAACGCACTTGAGGAAGTCGCGCTGCGGGTGGGCCGAGTGGACGCGCCACCACGCGTTGACGGTGAAGTTGAACGCAGAGAGGACGACGACGAGGTAGAGGGCGCTCTGGCGGGCCTTGTACCCGATCGCGACAAAGATGCACGCGAGGAGGCCCGACACGCTCACAAAGCCTTTTGCGAAGCCGCTCTGGCCGTTGAAGACGAACCCGAGGAAGAGGAAGACGAGGAGGACGCGGCCGAAGAGCTGGAAGTATTTCTTGCGGTCCGTGTCGCTGACGCCCATCGAGAGGTTGGTCACGATCGACGACTTCTTCTGCGAGAGCGAGTCGCTGAGCGTCATGAGGAGGCCGCCAATGACCGACAGGTTGCGGAGGAAGAAGGTGAGGTCGAAGATGAGGCCGTAGCCGAACCCCTGTGCGAGGACGACGGCGAAGAGCCCGCCCGTGGCATACTCGGGGTACCGCTTGGTGATGATGGCGGACGAGCAGGCGAGCATGATCTGCGGGCGCCTCGGGAGGTCAGCTAGCGCTCTTCCGGAGGGAGAGCGGACGGCGCACGATGACGTTGGTCCAGAGGAAGATGTGCGAGATGCCCCAGGGGAAGCCGCGGTGTTTCTGCGCGCGTACGAGTGAGGGTCAGAAGAGCCGAGTTCGTGTGGGGGTCCTCCAGACTGCGCACCTGGAGGTAGTAGTTCTGGTCTGCGGACATGCAGTCGAGTCAGTGCATACTCAGAGAGGGAGAAGAGCGAGGGAACGCACCGCTGAGCTGGGTGAGGATCCTGAGCGCATCCTCGAGGAAGGTGACGACGATGAGGAACCTCCCCAAGCCAGGGAGCATGGGCCTGATGGGCCTCGCAAGCTGGTCGAGCTTGTCCTCGATCTTGTCGCTGACCTTGCGCGCCTTCTCGAGCTGCTCGACGCCCGCCTGCCCGCCGAGCATGTCCGCCGCGAGGTCGATCACGCTCCCTCGCCGCGCGTGCCCGTGCCCTCCTGCGCCGCCCCTCCCCGTGCTCGGCGCGCTGATGCTCGACCCTCCGGCGGGCGCGTACGGCGAGGGCGCGCCCCCGCCCGCGAGGTAGGCGGGAATGGCGCTCCCCCTCCGGGCGTGCTGCTGGAACGCGCTCGAGCGGCGCGAGCTCGGGCTGACCGGCGCCGGGGCGCTGACGTTGGACGACCCGACGTTCGAGTACATCGCTAGCTTCTCTTGCTGTAGGGAGGAGTCTAGGAGGAGCGACGAGGAGGGGGGCGGGGAGGTGGAGCTGCAGAGTCCGCGAAGAGCGAGGGCGTGCGCGGGCTGGCGGTGGAGGGTGCGCTTCGAGTGTGTGTGTGCGTGCGGGTCTCCGGTAAGGACGGACGCAGGCAGGGAACGGACGAGGGAGAACCGACGCCTCGTCCGCGGTGACGATGCCGCCGCCTGCATCGAAACCCCCCAGCGCTTTGAAGTGAGCGTGCGCTGCTCTCGTATGGCCAGTGACTGCATCGTATGGGCGATCCCGCCGTCCACGACCCATTCGAAGCGATCCCGGAACGACCCTCCGTCCGTCGGCAGCTGCACCGCGTACGCGCAAGAAGTGTCCATTGCGGCCCCGTGATTAAGCGAAGATGATGACCTATAGCGAGCGACCCGTCAAACCGAGAGGAGGGAGGCGCCCCTGCGCGCCTACTGCCCCTTGCCCGTCACCCCCGCCGCGGCGCCAGCAGGCTGCGCCTTGCCCGGCGTGGCGAACGTTGTCCCGAAGACGCGGTCCAAAAGGGTGAGGTGACGCCTGCGCGGGTCGCACGCGATTCGATCAGAACAAGGCGCGACGAGGAGGAGGGGAAGGAGAGTAGAGGGGCGACGCACCGAAGCCGAGTTCGGGCTCCTTGTAGTGGTGCTCCATGTGCCACGACTTTTGCTTCCGGACGTACTGCGCGCGCGCGGGGACAGCGAGGAGGGTCAGTCCCGGGGAAGCGCACCGAGGGAGGAGGAGGGGGGACGGGGACGCACCTCGGGGAGCTTGGTGTGGTGCAGCGCATAGTGCATGACGTCGTACGCGACGTAGAACGCGAACGAGCCGGCGATGATCCCGTTGGCCATCCATGCGGGGAAGAGCGTGTGCGCGAGCTTGGTGAACGGCGCTTGGAGGAGGCCGAACAGGAGAGGGGGCATCACGAGGCGGAGGCGGTCCATCTGCGTGGGGGTGCGTCAGCGCGGATGGAGCGGGAGGGGAGAGAGGGGAGAAGGACGCACGGGGATGTAGTGGTGGATGCCGTGGAGGAGGAAGTGCAGCATGAGGAAGAAGGGCCGGTCGGGGAGGTGCTCATCGATGTGGAACAGGAACCGATGCATCGTGTACTCGAGGAGCTGCCCACGCACGCACACTCGTCAGTCTCGCCAACTCGATGGAGGAGAGAAGGAGACGCACCGTCCAGACAAAGTTGCCAAACAGGAAGCACGCGCCCGTCCTCGCGACGGTCGTCCCGAGTGAGACGCCAACGGCGAGCTGCTGGACGACCGACTGGCGGAGGATGTACGCCGTGATGGGGAGCCAGATGAGCGGGACGACGTACCACGAGGTCATGGTGAAGACCTCGAGGTACCACGGGCCGAAGAGGCGCGCCGGGCGCGGGAGGTGCCTGCGTGCGGGCGGGGGCGGCGTCAGCTCACGAGGGTGAAGGAGCACATGGAAGCGACGCACCGCGGCTGGTGGACCTGCTGGAGGTAGAACGCCTTGGAGAAGTCGGCGTTCCAGACCTGCATGATGAGCGGCCGGTCGAGGTCGAGGAACTGGTTCCGCTCCCAGTCGCTCTTGTTGTCCGTGTCGCTGGGTTTCCACCCGTCGGTGAACTCAAAGTCGGGGTTGGTGATGCACTCCTCGGACCCGAGGCGGCCGACGAGGTACTCGTCGAGGAGCACGTACGCACTGTCGCTGTGCGAGTGCTCGGCGGGGTCGTCCATGATGGCCGTCACGTCCTTGCCCGCCCACGCGAGGATCAGGTCGTCCCCGCCCGGGTGGTCGTCGACAAAGTGCGAGACCTGAGCGCGAGCGCAGCGTGGTCAGCACGCGCCCGTTCGAACTAGGTGGAAAGGGCAGCGGTGCGCACGTCGTAGATCTTGTCGTTGCAGACGACCCAGCAGTCGCCGGCCTTGTTGTGGCGGGCGACGTCCTCGCGGAGGTAGATCCTCGAGCGCTTCGACGCGCGCTGCTCGGTGGGGGCTGCGCCCATGGTGGCGGGACTTGCGGGGGTGGAGCGGGCGTGTGGGGAGGTGCGCGTGGAGCAGCTGCTGCTAAGACTCTGGCGGGAGAAGGGAGCGGGCAAGAGCGAGGGGCAAGTTCGCGTTCGGCGAAGGGACGCGGGTGCACACCGCCACCCGCTTCCGAGACACGCGTTCACTTCCACGCGCAGAGCTGCAGGACTGCAATGCAACGACTAGGTACATACACACGCGCGCGTACAGCCACCCAACAGCGCTGGCCGGTGGCGATCGGGAATCACGCTCGTCTCCTCCTAAGCCTCACCGCGCCTTCACCGCCCTCTACGGCGCGTCCGACGTGCGGTATACCGGAAGGGGACCGCAAGGAACCAGCAGGGGGAGCGGCAGAGCGCCTCACTGCGGGTTGGCGAGCCGGAGCGCCTCCTGTGCCTTGGCGAACTCGTCGCTCGCGCTCAGCTCGTCCTCGGTGCTCGCCTGCGGGCGCGCCACCGGGTCAGTGACACGCCGAGAGTGCGAAGAGAGCGGGGCGGCGGCGCACGACGAGGTCCTCGAGGTCCGCGACGGCCTTTGCGAGCCGCTTCTCCGAGTCGGGGACCATTGCCTCGTTCTCTGCGAGGATGCGGCGCTGCGGGTGCGTGCGCGAGGGTATTCTCATGAGCGTCACGGCGAGTGTGAGCACGCAGAGGAGAGGGAAGCGCACCTGTGCCCGCACCTCGTACTCGTCCGCGGCGTCGGCCTCCATCTGCTCGACCTTGGCCTTCTGCTTGACCGCCTCGTCCCTGTAGGTGCTGACGTCCTTGACGAGGCTGCGGGCGGGCAGGGCACGTGAGCGGGACAGCGGGGAGGGCGCGGGTTGAGCGACGGGGAGGAGGGGGACGAACCGGGTGACGACGCCGGTCTTGATGGTGAGCTGGCGGGTCTGCGAGGACATCTCTCGAGCTGGATCTGGCTCTAACCGGGGGTTGGGCGGGGAGGCGGGAGAGCGCCGCTTTCAGCTGCTTGCACCAGGACCACCCCCTCTCTCCACGCTCACAGCCCGCCTGTGGCTCTGTTGCTGATCCAGGCCTACTCTGCAAGAGTACCGCGACTACCTCGAGCCTCTCCCGGGCCCGCAGCTGGTGCCGCGCCTCGCGGACCGAGCCTCATCGCTCGGGAGATGGGGACCCTGCCAGAGCCCACACACGGTGCGGAGAGCCTCACCTGCAGCCTGTGCACCCTCAGCGACTCAACCCACTCACACCTGCGCAGCCCCAGCCCCTCAGCAGCTCCTCCCGTCAACCTCGCCCCCCACATCCCCCGCCCAGCCCTCCTCCTCAGCCGCTCCCCATCAGCCCGCCGAGCCTGCCCGCCCACCTGCACCTCCCCCGACCTCAACACCGGCGGGCGAGGCCCACGCGCCGCTGATGCAGGAGCTCCCGCACCCTTCCACCCTCCCCCCTCCCGCACCTTCCGACCTTCTCGCCGACCCGCCGACCGCGACCAGGCTCGGTCCCCCGCCTCTTGAGGGCGAAGAGCTCAACCTCGAGCTGCTCCTCATGTCGGGGCGGCGGAGGAGGGTGCGCGTCGTGCAGAGGGACCGTTGGCGAGGTGCTCGAGCGGGTGTGGCGCGAGTGGCCGGACGGTGCGTGGCTCGTCTTCCACGCTCGGCGCTTTTCGCAGGTCTCCAAAACTCACAAAGGACGGCTCCGCTGACTTATGCGCTCTCGCAGATTGGGGGACGAGCGACCCGCGCCCCGCTTCCCCCGATGACCTCCGACTGTGCGCAGTCTTACCACCGCTCTTTCCTCCATACACCGACTGACGCGTTCGCCCGCCCGCAGACTCTACCTCGGCCGCTTCCTCAAGCCCGCCTCGAAGCTCTCCGGTGCGCGCGCCGCTCACCCTCTTTCACGCTCAACCTGACCCACCCTCCGCGCCCACGCGCAGACGCCGGCCTCAAGCCCCTCTCCGCAGCCGAGGACAGCACACCAGCGCGGACGATCGTGCACCTGCATGTGCGGACGCTGAGACCGCCAGAGGACGCGGGTGCGCCGCGCTTCGTCCCGCTGGGACGTCCTTCTCAGAGCGCTGACGCTGCTTGGCTCGCTGCGAGCGGACGTAGACCTCGCCAAGCCCGACGCAGAGGGCTCGTGCTGCCCGTGTTGCGTCGTCTCGTAGCCGCGCATGCACAAGCTCCACGCCTCACCGCCTATCCCCGCCTCTCGACCGCGCTTTATCCCCTCACGCAGCTGTAGCCCGCTTTGTTCCGTCGCATCTGTAGCTGTAGTTGTGCCTGCTGTGCTGTGCAGTCTCCGTTGACGAGGTGCCTCGTGCTCGCAGGACGGGAAGCGTCTCGCTGAACCTCTCCCTGATTGCCGACCGACCATCTTGGGGCGCCATACGAAGCGCTCACCAGAGCCCCCAGCACCTACACGCGCGCTCTCGTTGCAGTCGCGAGCACGGCGTCTCATCAGTTCCCCACCTTCGCCTCGCTCGCTCCCTTTCTCCGCCCGCACCTCTCCCTCCTTCTCCTCAGTTGACCACACAGAGCCCAGCGAGGATGCCCCGCGCCGCTCGACCCGCAAGCGCACCGCCGCCGCGTCCGCCGCGCTCGACTTGACCCGCTCGTCGCCCGCTCCCGCTCCCTCGTCGGACCTCGACGACGCCGACGCTCGGCCGGCGAAGCGCGCGCGCAAGACCAAGGGCAAGGGGAAGGCCGCTGCAATCGAGGAGCAGGAGGAGGAGGGGGAGGACGCGGACGAGGCGCTCGCGCGGAGGCTGGACGAGGAGGAGGAGCTTGCTGTTGAGGCGGACGGCGGGGCGCAGGTGCGTGCTTTCTTTCTGTGAAGGCGCGGGGTGCGGGACAGGGTGCTGTGCCGTCGCGCCGCACGAAGGGCGGCCGCAGCCCACTCCAGACCATCCTCCTCGCGCGCTCCGCCGCACACGAGACTGACAACCCCGCCTGCACGCAGCCCACCGCTGGGCTCTCAACTTCCTCCGCCGGCGCCGGCGCCTCCACAACCGGCCGCCGTGCCCCGTCGCGCAAGCGCCGCGCCTCGTCCGCCTCCCTCGCGGGCCCCGCGCCCGCCGCTCCCGCCGCGGAGGAGGACCCGAGCGACCCGAAGGTCGTGCTGAGGGAGTGGAGGGACATGCTCCGTGGACGGGGAGGCGTGTGCGGAGGGTGCAAGACGCCCGTCCAGGAGGAGGCGGAGACGGTGCGTCCCCTTCCGCTCGCAGTCCGCTAGCCTCGCGCCCGGTCGCAAGCTTCCCTACGATGACCCAAGGCCTGACGCACACTCCGCACGCAGATCACTCGCGCCCGACGTCCCCTCTCAACCTTCCTCGCGCGGACGGTCGCGACCTGCGCGGCGTGCAGCGCCAAGGTGTGCAAGGGGTGCTGGGAGCCGCTCAACGAGGAGGAGGGCAGGGGGGAGGGGACGTGCTGCGCACAGGGGAGGGCGATCGCCGTTTACGAGGTGCGTCGCGGGGCTCTTCTCCTTGCTGCAGGGCGGCTTTCGCCAGCTGGCTCTGCAGCTGCCTGACCAGGTTCTCACGCCGAGTCTTTTCCCGAACACGCAGCTCCTCGCCTCGCTCGACGCCGTCTACCTCTCGGACCACCTCGCCCGCCCGTCCGCCGCCGTCGCTGCCACTGCGGCGAAGAAGAAGCGCGGCAAGAAGGCCGCCGCGCCCTCGGGCACGGGCGCGGGCACCGGCTACGGCACGGGCTCGACGTACGCGCTCGCGCACGCGTATGCCTACGCCGGCGGTGGGGCGCCCGGGCGGGGCGGGGGTACGCGCCCGACAACTACGACGACGAGTACGGCTCTGGCGCGGAGGACGACGGCGACGAGGCGATGTATGCCGAGTTTGGGCTTGAGATAGGCGAGGACGGCGCGGACAGCGAAGACGAGGAGGCGTTTGCTGCGGCGATGGAGAGCAAGTGGGCGGAGCGGATCAAGGCGGCGCAGGCGAAGCGGGTGCGTTGCGCCAAGTCTCGCCCGTTCTCGTACAGCAACTGACTCCAACTTCACTTGGCACGCTCGCAGGCCGCGAAAGCCGCTGAAGCAGCCGCCGCGAACCCTCGAACGCGCACGACCTCGCGCAGGACGCGCTCTTCCTCCCCGCCCTCCGGCACCTCGCGTCCCTCCTCCCCGCGCCCGACGCGCCCACCGCGCAGATGTACGACTTCCTCCCGTCGCCTTCGCTCGCCGCGCTCCTCGAGCTCTCGACCCTCCCAGACCTCCTCGCAACGCTCCTCCGCAACGACGCCGTCGGCGAGTGGACCCGCCGCGCGGACGTCTACTTTGCGATGCTCGACGTCCTCGGCGCGCTTGGCGGGTGCGAAGCCCTCCTCGGCGCGCTGTTTGCGCGGAGGAGGGAGAAGAAGTGGAGCGAGGGCGTCGGCGCGTGGATGCGCGGCGAGGGCGACGTGCGCTGGGAGCGGAAGCCGGACGCGGGGGCTGTGCATGCGGAGGAGCCTGCGAAGGGCAAGGGCAAGGGGAAAGCTCGTGCGCCGAAGAAGAAGAAGCCCGCTGCGGAGGAGGACAAGGAGGGCACGGGCGAGGTCGTCCTTGCCGCATCGTGCGTCGCCCTCTCCCTTGCCTTCCCGCGCCGCTGACGCCCCTTGCACGCGCAGCCTCTACACCCTCCTCAAGAAGCTCGCCGTTCAGGCCGAGGCGTTCCGCCGCGCGGCCATGTCCGGCGCGTTCGAGGACTCGGACGCCGCCCTCATCGGGATCTGCGGCGACTTTGCCGCTGCGGGCGAGCGGTTCAAGGCGCTCGAGGGGTGTGGAGCGCGCGCATGCTGGCGGAGGGGGGCGCGCCCGTCGCGAATGGGAGCGGCGCGCAGGCGAAGGGCAAGGGCAAGGGGAAGGAGCGCGAGTGGACCCGCCGCGAGTACGAGAAGGCGTGCGAGGAGCTCGCGTATGCGACGGTCGAGCTCGGCGCGGATGCGGGCGGGGCCGATGGCGGAAAGACGTTCCCGTCGCAGTGCGTCCCTGCCTCTCTCTGCCCTTCCCTCGCGAGCGGAGCTGACGTGCAAACACGCGCAGCCACTACAACCGCGACATCGCCGCGATCGCGACCTCGCGCCGGCCGCACAACTCGTTCGTCCACCTCGCCAAGGAGCTCGCCGTCCTCTCCACCTCGCTCCCGCCCGGCATCTGGGTCCGTGTCGACGAGAGCCGCGTCGACGTCCTCAAGTGCGCCGATCCGCTCCTCTACTCCTCTCAGCGGCTGTGCTGACGAGTCTGCGCGCGCCCAGGTGCCTCATCGCCGGCCCGGAGGACTCGCCCTACGCAGGCGGGCTCTTCGAGTTCGACATCTTCCTCCCGCTGCGTGCGCCGCTTCTCTCGCTCGTTCCTCAACGCGACACTGACAAGGAGGGAACAGAGTACCCGCAGGTCAGCCCGCTCTGCTGGCTCCGCACGACCGGCGGCGGCGCGTGCCGCTTCAACCCGAACCTCGTGCGCTCGCTCCCCTCGCTCTCGCCGCTACACAGAGGGTATACTGACGGTGCTGTTTCGACGCGGCGTGCAGTACGCCGAGGGCAAGGTCTGCTTGTGCGTGCTCCTGCCCTGCGCTGCCACCAGCGGTGAAGCTGACTTCGCCGCGTGTGCAGGAGCCTCCTCGGTACCTGGAGCGGCGCGCCGGTGCGTCTCTTCGCTTCTTCAGCAAGCAGCCTTCGGTTCAGCACGGCGGGAGCGACGGCTGCTGCATGTAGGAGGTAGCTCACTCCGGCTTTATCCCGCAGGAGGAGATGTGGCAGCCGGGCAAGAGCACGCTGCTGCAGGTGCTGCTCAGCATCACGTCGATGATCCTCGGGTGCGTCTACTCCTTCTCTGACATTGAGAACGACCCTGACCCGCTTCGCTGTTCCGCAGGACGAACTACCCGTTCTACAACGGTGAGCCTTCCTCAACTCGTCCCCACACGCTCGCTGACGCACAGCTCCGTCACAGAGCCCGGCTTCGGCGCCCCGCGCGATGACGAGCGGAACAAGAGTGCGCCCTTGTCCCCTCGCCGGGTGAATGTCGCTGACCCAGTGGTTCGCGCGCAGACTACAACAAGAACTGCTCGCTCGCGACAACGCGCTGGGCGATCCTCGACTGGATCCAGGGCGACAAGTTCAAGGATTCGATCTGGGCCGTGCGTCTCCCTTCGCTAACTCTCTCTCCGCTTCCTCCCGCTAACAATCAACTGGCCGCGCACAGGACGTCATCGTCTCGCACTTCCTCCTCCAGCGCCGCACCATCTCCTCGACGCTCGCGCAGTGGGCTGCGGCGGACGCGCGTCTCCGTGCGTGGACGCCCTCGCTCAACGCGACGTGCGGGACGCAGAACCTCGAGCCGTACCGCCACGGCGCATACGGCTACAACGCGTACCTCCCGCAGGCGCCGCTTGCCGCTGCTGCCGCGGCCGCGGGCGCAAAGGGCAAGGGGAAGGGCAAGGGCAAGGCGGCCGTCCAGCCCAAGGCGAAGGAGCCGGAGCAGCAGCCGGCGGTCCCCGTCGGCCCGCCGCCGCGCGACCTCGTCCAGGAGACGGAGGAGGCGCTCGACAAGCTTGAGGAGTGGAGGGAGAAGGGGTGGCTCGATGGGCTGGTCGCTTGAGTAGGAACGCAGAGGAGCGGGGCGCACTTGCGATGCAGTGCAGTGCAGTGCAGTGCTTTGCTTGGCCTACAGCGCAGGAGCAGTCCGCGAAAGAGCGCATCGCGAGGATGAGAGCTGGGGAGCGAGAATCAAGTGTCTATCTTTGCAGGAGGGGGAGGTGACCTAAAGCCACAGGGGGTAAACCGCACAAGGGGAAGGCAAGTGTCCGTATCACTACAGGGAAAGCGAAGGAGAGGGTCTATCATGCGCGGAGAGGGACGAGAAGGGTATCAGTATGTGCGACGGCGCGCGCTCAGCCCCAAGCCGGCGGCGGCTGCCCCGTCGACGGCGCCTGCCGCTCCTGCTGCATGTGCGCCTGCGCCTGTGCCTGCGCCTGTGCATGCGCCTGCGCCTGCGCTTGCAAGTGCGCATGCGCCTGCGCGTGCAGCGGGTAACCCATCGCCGTGGGGTCGAACCCGAACGCCTGGAGCGTCGCATAGTCGAGCGTCTGCGGATGCACCGGCACGGGCATCTGTACCTGCGCCGGTACCTGCTGCTGCTGGAGGTGCGGCGAGTGCTGCTGGAGGTGCGGCGAGTGCTGCTGTACGTGCGGCGAGTGCTGCTGTACGTGCGGCGAGTGCGGGTTCGGCGCCATCCGCTGCAGCAGCGCCGCGAGCGCGTCGTCGCTCAGCGGGGGCGCGACCGCCGCGCCCGCGCCGGGGGCACCGCCGGGCGGGACGAACGCCGGCGGGATGTGCTGCGCGCGCAGGTCGGTCTGCACGGCCGCGTCCGAGTAGGAAGCCTGCCGCGAGGGCCCGGCGGCGGCGAGCCCCGCGAGGTGCAGCGCCGCGGCGGGGTCGTACCCCGCCGGCGCGGTGTAGGCGCGGTACGGTGCGGGGGGTATGGAGCCGCTCGCAGTGGAGAAGGACGAGTGCACGGAGGGCGGGTAGAGGCGCGGGAGGGTTGGGGTCTGGGGGATGGACGGGGGCGGGAGAGAGGGAGGCGCGTAGGGGTGGTAGGATGGTCGCGGCGGGGGATAGGTTGCGGTGCGGTTCGAGGAGGAGGTCGAAGGCTGGCCGCCAAGGGGCGGAGGAGGCGTCGGCAGCGTGAGGTCGTCGGGGAGCGACGCGCCCGCCATCGGCTCGGGCGAACTGCTGATCCAGTTGCCGAAGATGGCGCCCGTCGCTCCGCCCGTGACGTCGCTCGCCGATGAGGCGTAGCTCGCGGCGCTCGTCGAGCGCGACGGGACGGGCACGGGCGCCGGAACATCGGGCTCAGGCGCCGTGTCTGCCGGCGTCGGGACGTCCGCATCGGGATGGAAGAGCTTGACGTGCCGCTGGAGCAGGTCTCGCCGGGAGAAGGTGGCGTCGCAGTTGGTGCAGGCGAGAGGCTTCGGCGCGTCTGTGAGAGCGATTTAGGAGGTCAGTCGGCTTCGACGTTGACGGGGATGAACGAGGACGCACGCTTGGAGAGGAAGTGTCGCTGCAGGGGTGGAAGGAAGGAGTCAGTATACCGTCGTACGTGCGAGAGGAGACCACCCGCCGCGCCGCTGAGAAGCCGCGCTCCTTCAGCGTGCTCGCGAGGTGCGCTGAGGGCGAGGCGCTCTGCGACTCACCCTTACGAACTCGGCCCGCGAGTAGATGGAGCCGCCTGCCGTACAGGGAGGAGGGAGTCAGTACGGGTTGCGGCCGAGACGGGAGAGGGGGCGGTGGTCGCGCGGCGGGGATAGCGGGCCGCGCGGTGGAGCGGAGCTGGCTGGAGGACGCACAGACGGGGCACGCGTGAGCCTGGCGGGACGGGGCCTTCTTGCGCGCAGAGCCGGCCTTGTCGTCCATGGATCGCTTGGTCCCCTCGTAAAGCGGTGACACGCTGCGAGCCTCGGGCGGGGGTTCGTTCGGGTCCGGCGAGGGCGATCTCGACGAGGCGGAGACGGTTGAACGCAGCAGCACAGCAGGCGGTGGGCGGGAGCGCGGGGCGGAGCTCGAGGCGCGTGCGGGCGGTGCAGCAGGGCTGCCCTCCCCCTCGTGAGTGGGAGAGGGCAAAGGGCGCGGCGCGAGGCAGGCGGAGGCGGAGGCTGGGAGCGGCGGCTGCCCTCTCGCGCGGGCCGTGCCCCATCTTTGCACGTGCTGCGGGACCCCGCGCTTCCCGCTCTTCTTCTCATCGCGAGGAGAGCGCACTCCTCCTCCTCCTCCTCCTCACTACATACCAACACCTCGCTTCCGCCCTCTGCTCCGGCCGCCAAGCCCTCACCGCAGATCCCTGCCTCTCGCCTCCTGGAGCTGCCTCCCGCTCTCCTCACCCTCTCGTCGCCCCGCTGCTTCCCCCGCTCCTCCTCACACAGAGACGGCGCATCTCCGTCCGCTCTCGACCCACCCTCTTCTTCGCGCTCGGCGCCGCCTGCTCAGTGCTCAGTGCTCTTCCGCGCTACTCGCCTGATCCGAGCTTGCAGCCGCGCGATCGCCGCGCTGCGGCGTGAGCAGCCCGGAGTACGCAGCGTCGCATCGCCTTCAACCACCTCGCGCCTGTCGCCGCTGCTGGAGGTACCGCTTCCGCTGATGTCCTGCGCCCACCTGCACTGAGAGACGACATCGCCGCTGGGATCAGAGCGAGGAACGTGACGAGGCGCACTTTCACGTGAGCGCGCTCTCTCGAGGCTCTGACCTCTGTTCGCTCGCTCGCCAAACGCTCTCTCCAGCCCATCAGCTCACGCTCGAGGACGCTGAGACCGACATGCCGAAATACAGCACTCCGTCCGCCTCTACACCCGCTCAAGCATCTCCCTCTCCCTCAGCCCCGCGTACCCGGGAACGCCGACACCCCCACAAGGCGCTTCACCTCCCTCTCGAGCGCGTCCGCATCGCGCAGGATCCCCGCAAGCGCGAGCAGCGCCGCCGCGTACGTCGCAAACCGCTCGTCGCGGAGCACACTGAGCGACAGCGCGAACGAGCCCATCCGCGCGCCCTCGACCGACGCGCCGTGCTCGTCGTCCCCCGGAGAGGCAGAGCTGGGCGGCGCGGGCGTGCCCGTCTCGGAGAAGAGCCGCAGCCGCCGGTCGTGCTGCAAGAGGCGGTCGAGCAGTGGGCCGGGTGTCGCTTCTGGCAGAGGTGCGCCCTCGCGAAGCGCGAGGGAGAGCTGCACGCAAGTGGTGTGTGAGTATGGAGCTCTCGCTGAAAGGGAAAGGCCCGCGCACGAGGGCGAAGGTGGTCGTCACGTCGGCGATCTGAGCGCGGATTTCGGAGTCGAGGAGAACAGAACGAGCGTCAGTTCCCGGTCGAAAGCTCACTAAGCAAGTAGGATGCGAATGTTCGCGTCAGAAGAGAGAGGAGACGAACGAGAGGCTGGTTGAGGAACGCCGTTTCATGCACGAGCCTGCTCCGCCAGTCGTGGTCGAGGCGGATGAGAGCCTGACCGAGCTGCGCCAGCGCCTGCAGCAGCGCGAGCTGCAGCGTCAAGAGGCGGTGGTAGTTCTCCTTCGGCCAGTCGCCACGGAGCGAGAGTTCGAACGCGGCCTGCTCGATGACCACGCGCGAGGAGTTGAGCTTGACTGTGCGCGGAGGAGCGAGTCGCGGGGTCAGCGCACAGTGTCCTGCAACAGGAGCCTGCGAAAAAAAGGAGGGAGAAGCGTACCGCGGAGAGCGAGCATCCTCGCGCGGCCAACTTGCCTCGACGCAGAGGAGAACGGCTCCTCCTCCTTCCCCGCGCCCGACTCCTCCCCCGCCGCGCTCGCCGCGCTCGACTCGCCGTACCGCTCCTCGCTCAGCCACTCCGAGACGATGGCCGTGTATAGCCGGCCGAGCTCTTGCACGCAGGTCGCGTGCGTGCGCCGGACGAGGCGCCGGGAGGACTGCGGCGGAATGAGC
This sequence comes from Rhodotorula kratochvilovae, assembly GCA_019926025.1. Lineage (NCBI taxonomy): Eukaryota > Fungi > Basidiomycota > Microbotryomycetes > Sporidiobolales > Sporidiobolaceae > Rhodotorula > Rhodotorula kratochvilovae. The sequence continues at coordinate 132,081 of JAHSUG010000029.1, read as the reverse complement.
ATGAAGACGGCCGCGATGCCCTGCGCACGGAGGTGGATCAGTGGGGGCTTACGCGAGAGCGAGGGGGGTGCAGCGTACCGCGCCGATGATGACGAGGAGAGCCCGCTGCGATGGAGGGAAACGAGTGGGAGGCCGGTTAGCACTCGTAGAGCGGGCTAGCGAAAGGACGGGACGTACCCGCCAGGCTACGCTGTAGCCCACGCCGGGGTTGCCGACGATCGGCAGGTGCGTGTCCTGCCACGAGTAGCCGACCTGCGCGCCGTCTTCCAGTTAGCGCGCCTCATAAAGCGAGAAGAACGGGCGAACGAACGATGAGCACCGAGGTCACGGCGGCCATGATACCGAACATGGCGGACGCGGGCGTGGCGTACAGCCGCACGGCGAACCAGGGGACCATGAGGACGAAGAGCGCGGCGCCGACGCCTGCGCGCGTGCCGTCGCCGTTGGCCGAGCCGAGGTACCACTGCGAGGCGGCGGACGTGTCAGGCGACGAGACCAGGGCAAGAAAGAGCGGGAGGACGGCGTACGATGACTGCGGGAAGGAAGAGGCCGAGTGAGGACGACGACGTGTGGAGGAGGGGAGGGGGACGCACGCATGCCGTACACGAGCCCGACGGCGGTCCCGAGCGTGCGCTGGATCATTGACAGCATCTGGTCGCCCGAGTGGGCGCGAGGAAGGTCTTCGCGGGAGAATATGGGTGAGCGAAGCGAAGAAGCGAGAGGACGGGGTGAGGGCGGACCTGGAAGGTGATGAGGGTCCAGAGCGCTGCAAGGGGATGAAATCATGAGACGTGTGTGCGCAGGGCAGGAAGAGGCAGAATGGCAGAAAGGAAACGACCGCAAAACGCACCCTTTTGCGAGTACGAGAGGTACGCCGTCCGCCTGAACACCTGGAAGAGCCAGATGGCGATTGAGCCAGCGACGTACTTGAGCGCGAAGATCGTGTCGGGCGAGATCCACCAGCGGAGGAAGTGGTAGAAGCCAAGCGAGATGCGCTGCAGCGCGTTCTTCGGCGGGCGGGCCTCGGGGTCGACGACTGCGAGGGCGAGGCGTCAGTGCTCAATGGTGACGTGAGGGGGGACAGGACGCACTGCTCGTCTCCATGACGGTCTCGAACCGGGTCTTCTCCCTCTTCGCCTTCTTCCCGCCCTTCTCTCCCTTGAGGATAGGGTGCTCCTCGTCCTCATCCTCCTCATCGCCGATGGGCTCGATCCGGTCCGGGTTTTCGCCGTCCGGTAGCGCGTTGCTCGTCGATTTGCCGCCGACAATGAGCTTGCCAATCTTGCGCAGGCCCGTCGGGAACCAGAGTTGTTCTCGCGGCGCTTCTCGGCAAGCGCGGCGAGCTGCTCGGCGAACGCGAGGACGGCGAGCGAGTACGTGATGAGGTTGTCGGACGCCGCGAGGACGGTGAAGAGCGACCCGGGCGCGAAGAGGCGGTCGTGTCCGCGCTCGGTGAAAGGGCGGAGCCGGCCCGTCTCGGCGTCGAAGAAGTCGCGGAACGGCTCGACGATCGCGTCGCGCCCTCGGCGCGGTAGATCTTCTCCGCCTCGAGGCGCGCGACCTGCGCTTGCAGCGCCGTGAGTCGCTCGGCCTCCTGCGGCTTGTCGCGCGAGAGCCAGCGCCAGCGCGAGTCGTTTTGCGCGAGGAGCCAGTCCATCGTGGACGAGAGGGTCGCGTCGCCCGTCTCGCGCAGGTCGTGCGAAGCACTCGCGAAGATCGGCAGGAGCGACTCGAGGTCGTGCTTGTTGACGCGCTCGGCGCCGCCGAGCCGCTCGCGCATGCGCTGCATGCGCGCCGTCTCCTAAAGCCCTTCTCCTCGTCGTCGGTGTGGTGCTTGCGCTTGCGCTTCGGCGTCGCAGTGCCCGACTCGTCGCCGTCCTTGCGGTGTGTGCGGGCGAGAGCGACGCGGTGCTGCGTGACGAGAGCCAGGTCAGCGTACACAGCATGAGGGAGAAGCGACAAGGGCAGCGCACCTCGTGACCCGACTGCACCGTCGTGTAGAGTACGGCGAGGCCGACGCTGCGGACGTGCAGCTCGCGCAGCGCGTCTGCAAGGCTCTTCAGGTCCTTCGCGCCGAGGCGACCATACGAGACCTCGAGCTCGAGCATGGGCACGCCGCCGAGGAGGCCCTCGAGCGCGGACGACATCGCCTCTTGCGTCGAGAGGATGACGGGCATGTAGGCGGACCAAGGGGAGGGCGCGTCGCCCGCGGCGAGGTCGAGCGATGGCGGCCGCTCGCTCAGCAGGCGGGAGTGGACGTGGGAGCGCTGCAGGACGGGCGAGAGGAACTTGTCCACGAGGTCGGTGCTGCGGGGCAACGTCGGTGAGCAAGGTGTTTGCGGAAGGACGAGTGAAACCCGCGCACGTCCAGGAGTAGTTAAGCGTTTGCGGGAAGATGAGGATCGTGCCAGCGACGGCAATGGCGAGGTAGCAGCCCGTGGGGACTGCGGAGGGCGGTCGTGAGCGGGGGAAGCCACTCGGGAGAAGGGGAGGGTACGCACCGAGGAACGTTGTCGCGAGCGTGTACTGCTGCACCGGGAAAAGCGGGCCGTACGAGCACATGATGTCGAGGACGATCGAGCCGAAGATGCTCAGGAGCATGAGCTTTGGCGCCTTGACGCGCATGAGGCCGAGCGCGAAGAGCCCGACGGCGAAGAAGAAGCCGTAAGTGAGCGTTGGGCGCCAGTCGAGGAACGCGCCTTCGAAGATCTCGCGACGGTAGGCGACGTCCGGGTTAGTTGCGCCGGCAATACTGCGGCGAAGTAAGGATGAGGAGGATCCAGTAGGAGAGCGGGAGAGAGGACGCACCCCGCTCGCGCCCGCTGCACCTGGCTCACGAGGAGTACCTGATCCCGCGCGCGTAGTGCCGCCGCCATCGCCGCGCAGCCCCACGCCCAGCCGAGGCATTGGCCGACGACGAGCGTCGCGGCGGCCATGAGGAACATCTGGACGGGGAACATGGGCGGGAGCATGACCGTGACGATGCCGGCGAAGAACGACGCCTGTCCCAGGACGCGGAGCGAGGTCGGCTCGAGCATGAGGATGAACCCGCCCATGAAGACGAGCATGGTGCGAAGGAGGATCTTGCGGTTCCGCCATGCTGCGCGGCGGCTCGCGGCAGTCACGAAGGCGGGGGCGGTCCCGTATAGTGGTGTCGGCGTGAACGTCGGGAAGAGAGCTGGGGGAGAAGGGTGAGCTGGGAAGCACGGAGAGAACGGCCGAGGGAGGAGACGCACCGTTGATGGGTCCTGCGAACAGCCCAGGCAGTTTGCCCGCCAGCCCGTCTTCTGACCAGCTACAGACCCCGCCGAGCCTGCTCCACCCTTCTCCTGCGCCGTGACGTCGACGGTAGAGTCGCCGGACGAGCGACTTGTTGATGAGGCGCGCTAGTGGAGGAGGCGCTTGTGGAGCGGTGCGGGTCGTGCGGGGGTTGCATCTGACCAGCGATGGTCGATGCAGAGTGCGCAGCGATGTTACGAGCGAGCAAGCGATGCGGAGGAGGAGGACAAGTTGCAGCGAGCTGATCGGAGCGACGGGCGCCGTGTCTCGTGCAGCGAAAATCAACCGATGACGACCAGTGTGGAGTTCGGCAGAGGGCAGGTTGGCAAGGAGAACACAAGGCGAGTGTCTGCAAGAATGGGGGCGAAGGCGCGCGAGCATCCGCCGCCGCCTTGACCGGAACGAGGCCTGCGAAATATCGCAACCTGCGGAGGCGAAACGGCGAGGGCGAAGTCCAACAGCAATACAGCCTCCTCAGACACGCCATCTACACTCGCACCCAAGCCTCCGCCGGGAGGACCGTCTCGCTCGAATGGACGAGCGCGATCCCCCGCTGCGCACAGTACGCCGCGAGCGCGTCCCACCGGTCCATCGCCGCATCGCACTCCACCTCGGAAGCGAACCACTCGCTCTGGTCCCATCCGTCCTCGTCGCGCCATGTCGTGATCGATACCGGCGCCGCCGCGCCGAGCCGATTCGCGGCGCTGAGCGTCCTGAGCTGCACGCGCGGCGCGAGGCCCCGCAGCCACGCATCGACCTGCTCCTCCGTGGGCAGGCCTGGAAGCTCGACCGTCTTGAGCGTCGACGGCAAGGCCGAGTTGACCGCTTCGTGGGCGAGGAAGGCCATCTGGCGGTCGGGGTGCTCATGGCGGGGATCGATTCGGAGGGTGCGGAGAGCGCTGCAACTCTTGATGAGCGCGATGAACGCTACGGTGTCATATCCGCCGACCGAGAGGGTGGTGACGTTCGGGTGGAGTCCGAGGTCGATGAACGCCTCGTCTTCCTCGGACGGGACCTCGAGTTCGACCGTGCGGAGGAGGAGCGCGAGTTGCGGAGGACGGCGTCGAGGACCTCGGGCTGCAGTTCAGGGCCGCCAAAGTCGACGCGGAGGACTTCGAGTTGGAAGGCGGGCACGGCGCAATCGTCGCCAAGGTCGAACGGCATTGAGCCCCCTTCGACGCTGAGGTTCTTGAGATTGGGCAGCTGGAGTAGGACCTCGTAGGTTTCCTCGTCGAGCGGCAGGAGGCCGAGGGTGCGCAGGGAATGGAAGAAAGGCGCCTGCAGGGGCGACGCGGGCCACTCGAGGCTTTGCAGATGCTCAAGGCGCGGGCACAGCGCGAGGGCCTCCCACGCAATGTCGCACGCGTCGGTTTCCGGTGCGTCGACGCCGTCGATCTGGTCCTCGATGATCTGCGCGTACATCGAGACGCGCACGGAGCGGACGAGCTCCGCCAGCTCCGGTTTCGCGCGGAGGGTCGTCGCCCACGCCCACGTCTCGGTCGGCCACCGATCGTGCACAACGCACAGCTCAAACGTGGTGTAGAGCAGAGGCTGTGCGACGGAGAGCATGCCGCTCGAGGCGAGGCAGCACCGGGCGAGGTCCGCCTGCGAGAGCGCGCGCTCGCCGAGGATTCGCTCGATGAGCTCGACAGGGAGGGGGGGCTGCATTGTGTCTGCGTGCGTGCGAAGTAGGGAGGTCAGCGCTGTTCTTTGGGCGGCGGATCTGCATGTGGAGCAGTGCTCATGTCGACGGCATGTCCTCATATGCGCGTCTCCATCTCCACGCCCGACGGATAGGCGCAGCTCCTGCTTGACGCACCAGCTCCGCCGTAGTCACCCTCGCACCTGGCAGCGCGTATTCGTCGCCCAAGTCCAGCGAGTGGAGCGGGGCGAGCAGAGTCGGGAAGGGCTGCGGGACGAGTAGGACGCGCGCTGAGGATGCGAAGTGGAAAGCTCACGATGGGGCGAGCGAATCTGACCTGGTTCGAGCGGGAGGCAGCGACGTGGACGAGGGAGAGGAGCGCGCGAGGTTCGACCGCGACCACATCCCGCCTTGAGCATGCTCGGGTGAGAAGCATGCTGGACGCGGCTCTACATGTCTCTTGCTCAGGCTCCAGCTTCTTCGCGCCGCTCCCATGCTTTGCTCCCGTCCGCCCATCTTCATCAGTCGCTCGCTCTCGCCGACGCGTTACCCGCGCACACTCCTAGCGACGCAGCTTAGTCGCTCCGTCAAGCCTTGAGCGTTCTAGTTCCGCGCCACCGCGCGACGGCTCGCGCAAGTTGGTCCTGGTAGCGCTGACGACGCTCCCACTCTTCCTCGAGGCTCCTCTCGCCTCTCTTACAGAGCTTCCCACATCGCTCCTGCTCGTGTATGCTCCATCGCTCGCACTCTCATGTCAGCAGTACGCCATTCCGCATCGAGCTCAAGCCCGGACTGCTCTCGTCGCGCGCTCTCGCTCGTGCTCCTCCTCCTCACGCTCGATACGCTCGACAGCAGAAGACTCGCTCTCTTCCCGTGTAACCGACATACGCAGGTATAACAACTGCTAGAGCTCTCCCCCGCTCAGCCCCTCACCCAGGTTATGTCGGGCAGCACCGCCGTTTGCGACTCAACGAGCGTGATCCCTCGCTGCGCGCAGAACAGCTCCAACAGCCTCCTCCGCTCGTGCGCCTCCTCGCGCTCACGCTCCTGCTGAGCCAACCTCTCCGCGCGCAGGCCGCCGATTCCGAGTGGGATGTCGATGCCGAGAGTCGCAAGGCGCACTCCACGCGGCGCGAGCCTTCGCAGGAGGGTGTCGAGGTCCTCGACGGTGGGCATGCCGGGGAGGTCGATCCGTGTGACGTGAGGCGGGACCGCAGCGACGCAGGGTGCGTCGGCAAGATACGCAAGGGCGGCGTACGAGGGCGAAGGGGCGAGGGGTGCGCCGGGGAGGGTGAGGGTCCGGAGGGCGGTGCAGCTGTTTGCCGCGGCGACGAAGACGTCGTTGGCGCTTTCGATGATAGCCAGCGTTTGTACGCTCGGCGGGGGTGGGAACGACTGCTCGGCCGTCGCGCAGAACACCAGGAAGACCTGGAGCGACGCCCTGGAGTTGCTGACCAGGGCGGACAGGAGGTCGACCGAGACGAGCTCGTAGTCGAACGAAATCTGCAAGGTTTCGAGGCGGAAGGCGGGAGTCGGGCGGCCAGGATGTAGGTTGACCGGGTAGGGGGAATCGACTGCTAGGATGGAGAGGTGTCGGAGATGGGGAGGAGGCGCAGGAGCTGGTACCCCTGCTCGTCGAGGGACACTGCGCCGATGGAGCGGAGGGAATGGGTGAAGGGGAAAGGGGTCGGCGGGTCAAGGATCGTGCCGATGCCAGCGAGGTATTCGAGGTGGGTACACGGCGACAAGATGGCCTCCGTGATCCCTCGCAGGGTCGCGCCGGGGACGTCGACCACGCCGGCAATCACTGGATCGAGGTGCATCGCACGGATCTTGATGCAGCGGACGAGCGACGCCAAGTGCGGGTTGGCCTGCACTGTCGAGTACCACTTGTGCGTCCTGACCGGCCACGATGTGTCGGCTACGCGCAGCTCGGTCCGACTGTACAGGTGCGTCCTCGCGGCGTGGAGCATGCCGCGGGAGGTGAGGCAGCAAGCGGCGAGGTCCGAGTGTCGGAGTGAGGGTTCCGCGACGACACGCTCGACGAGCTCGACGGGGAGGTGCGGCGGCATCGTGTGACGTCTGCACGCGTGCGGAAGAGGTTGGTTAGCCGAGTGTGCGAACCGCTCACGACTTGAGTGGGGCTGCGAGACCGGCGACCAGCCCACATCCCTCCTGCACACAGCCCCCAGCGCCAACCGCCTCGAAGCAGGTGGCTCGGCTTGTCCTTCGGCCTAGCAGGACGGCAAGAAGGTCACGCCCCACCTGCATCGTCCCACCTCTACTTCGACGACCACCCCTTTGTCCCGTGAAGCCCAGTCCAGCATGACGAGGATCGCAGCCCGAGAAGCGTACACAGCGCAAATCAACCGTCGGAGTTCCGGGAGAGTTACGCACGGTTGGTGGTACGGCTGGGCGGCTGGGCGGGAATGTCGGCGCTGTGGAAGAGGGAGAGAGGCGCGCGAACGGTTCGACCTCGACTACATCTCGCCCCGCGCTTGACCGGGCTGGACGTGCGCTGTACTTGCTTGATCAGCTTCCTCAACGACTCTCCGACTTCTAGTTGCGACTCGATTGCCGTGCTCCCGCTTCACCACTGTCATCGCTCGTCCGCTCCTTCCCTCGCGCAACGCCGCCAGCACGGCTGTGCTGACCTCCTCCTCGTACTGTGACGGCTATAGGCACTACGCGGACCGGTCGACGAAGCGACAGCCCCTCTGATCCCGCTTCACCGCTCGAACGCCTCGAGCGAGCGCGACCACCTCTTCCCGACCCCCATTCCCACGCTAGCCACCGCTGCATGCGCTCGCCCGGCGCCACAGACGACTTCCTCGCCTCCTTGACGCTGTACCAGCTGCGCCGCTTGCTGGAGCGTTTCGCTCAGACTTGTGGCCGCTCGCCGATGCTCTCCTCCCGACGCTCGTGACCGTCGCTCGTTCCTCGGCACCTCGCTTCTCAAGCGGCACTCGTCATGCTCCCCATGCTCGAGCGAGAGCCGCGAAGATCCACCGAAGCAGCGGCGTCGACGATCAGCGCCCCCTCTCCTCGCACCGGTGCGGCCAGCTCTGTTGAAGTCTTATTGCACATGCAGGGGGGTACGAAAGCAAAACCGGGGTTGAACCGCGCTAGTCACAGATAACACTGCCTCCTCACACCGACGCGGAAGAAGCGCCTACTCGACGCGCTTGATGCTCGCCGAGTCGGGCACGCCGGGAAGGGGGAACTTCTCGGCAAAGGTGTGCACGTCCTGCGTGAGCTGCTGGAGCGCCTTGGCGGCCTCGCCGTCGCCCTGCAGGCGCGCGACAAAGTCCTTGAGGAGCTTCGAGCCGGCCTCCTGCTGCGCCTGGAGACCGATCTGCACCGCGCGGTGGAGGAAGTCGGCGACGACGCGCATCTCGGGCTCGAACATCGACCGCGACGTAAGGGCATTGGAACCGATGCGCACACCGCCGGGCGTAGCGGCCGACTTGTCGCCCGGAACCGAGTTCTTGTTCAGGGTGATGTGAGCCAGGTCGCAGATCTGCGTGGAGGGAGCGTCGGAGCGTCAGAACGGGCGGGTTTTGCGCGGCTATGTTGACGAGACGCACCTTCTCGATCTTGGAGCCGGTGAGGCCGAGGGGGCGGAGGTCCCAGAGGACGAGGTGGTTGTCCGAGCCCTCGGTCTGGAGCTTGTAGTTGCGCTTGACGAGCTCCTCGCCGAGGGTGCGCGTGTTGGCGACGACCTGCTTGGCGTACTCCTTGAATGCGGGCGTCGCCGCCTGCTTGAGCGCGACCGCGACCGCCGCGATCGTGTTGTTGTGCGGGCCGCCCTGGCACGCCGGGAACACGGCGTCGTTGATCCGCTTCTCGAGGTCCGACTCCTTGTCCTTGCGGAAGAAGATGAGGCCGGCGCGCGGGCCGCGGAGCGTCTTGTGGCTGCGAGGCGGGCGAGGCGAGCGAGTGCACCCAGGTCAGCGCGACGTCCGCGGGCCTTTCGCGTATGTTGCGCGTGGTTGTTGCGCAAGACTATCAGAGAAAGGACGCACGTGGTGGTGCAGACGACGTCGCAGTGCTCGAAGGGGTCGTTCTGGACCTGCGCGGCGACGAGGCCCGAGATGTGCGCCATGTCCATCCTGCGCGCGCACGCATTCGCAGGGTCAGTTCACGCCGCACCAAGGACAGTGCAGGGAAGGTGCGTACAGGAGGTACGAGCCGTTGATGTCGGCGATCTTGCGGAGGCGGGCGTAGTCCCAGTCGCGCGGGTAGGCCGACGCGCCGCAGATGATGATGCGGGGCTTGAACAGGAGGGCATTCTTCTCGAGGGCGTCGTAGTCGATGATGCCGGTCGAGGGGTCGACCTGGTACGGGAGCGGCTGGAAGTAGATCGACGAGGCCGAGATCTTGCGCTTCGGGGTGAAGGCGCCGTGGGTGAGGTGGCCGCCGTGCGCGAGCTCAAGGCCCATGATGCGGTCCTGAGGCTGGATGAGCGCGGTGAACGCGGCAAAGTTGGCGGTCGAGCCCGAGTACGGCTGGACGTTGACGCCCCACTTGGCGCCGTCGAGGTGGAACGCCTCGAGCGCGCGCTTCTGGCACAGGACCTCGAGCTCGTCGACGACCTCGTTACCGCCGTAGTAGCGGGCGCCGGGAAGGCCCTCGGAGTACTTGTTGGTGAAGACGGAGCCGTTGGCCTCCATGACGGCGAGCGAGGTCAGGTTCTCGGACGCGATGAGCTCGAGACCGCGGAACTGGCGGTAGGTCTGTGTGCGTGTGGATCGTCAGCGCTGTGTCCACGGTGCATCTGGAGTTGCATGGCCTCGGGAATCAGTGGGGCGGGCGGTAGACGTCGAGGACGACGACGACGACACCCGCCCGCCTGCCGCTCCAGACGAGCCGTGCGCCGCTGCCGCCCACTGCTCGAGCTGCATGGGCGCTTGAGCAGCGCGCCGGCCACTGAAGCTCCCTTCAGCACGTGCACATTCCCGCAGGAAGGCTCCGAGGAATCGCGGCAGCCCGTCTCGCCGGGCGCGTCTCCGCACGCTCGCTCGAGGCGGCGACAACCCAGCAGCAACGGCTGGCGAGGTGCTGGCGGCGGGCGCCACGGCCGAGGCGGGTGGCCAGGTTTGACTCGTACGGGGAAAGGGGCTCACCTCGCGGTCAACGAGCGCCTGGATCTCGGGGTCGGCCTGGGCGAGGGGGACATAGAGGTCCTTGTTCTGCGGTGTCGCGGCACGGCAGATCGAGGAGGGGGAGATGCGGGGAGGGGGGACGGGGGCAACGGGGCGGATCAGCACGGGAGACACGGGCGGGGCGAGCGGGAGAGAGACGGGGCGCACGAAGTCGTTGGGGATGGGGACCGACATGGCGAGGGCGGAGCGGGAGAAGGGGTGGGAGAAGGCGAGGGTGCGGGTGCGGGCAGGGCAGGAGGCGGCGAGCGGGCGGAGCGCAGAGCGGAGCATCGCCACGGCGGGGGCAAGAGTCACGGCCGCGCGCGCTTTCGGTGGTCGAGCTCGAGTCGCCTGTCTGGCCTCGAGGCAGGAAAACTGTCTGCAGAGCAGCAGCCACGCACAGAGCCTCGCCTGAGCAAGCAGCGCCTGTTTGTACACCCGCCCGCGTGCAATGCCCGCAGCCCCCGCGAGGAAGCGCCCCGTACATCCGCGCCAGCTCCTCCTCATCCTCCCGCGCCCTCCGCTCCTGCACCGCCCCCCACCGAACCCATGCTCTCTGCCGTGGCAGCGCAGGGCCGCCCGCCTCACAGCCCAGGCCACGCCTCAGCAGTCGGCCACCCCGCCCCGCGCACCCAGCCCGCCGCCCGCCCAGGACGACGACTCGCAGAGCGATTCAGGCGCATCTTCCTCGTCTGCCGAGTCGGACGCAGAGGTCGCCGCGCAGCTCGCACAGCCCCAGCAGCAGCGCAAGAGCAAGGGGAAGGCCCCCGCCCGCTACTTTGCCGCGCAGGAGCCCGACGAGGTCGTCCTCCCGCGCGCGAGCGACGATGCGCAGATGTACGACGACGGCGACGTCTCTCCGCCAGAGGGGCTCGACCCCGCCTCGGACGTAGAACCCGACGTCCTCGAGCTTGCGACCCCCGTCCGCGCGCGCAGGCGCCGCGAGAAGAGGTGCGCTCCCCTTCCTCGCGCTTGTCCTGCTCCTCGAGCTTAATCCCTGTCCGCCCGCAGCGCCTTCGTCGACCCGTACTGCGTCTCGGCGTTCCACTTCCTCGAAGGCGTCAATGCTGTGCAAACGACCGTCATCGACGAGGGCGGCGTCGAGCGCGAGGCCGCTGTCTACGCCCTGCAACACGGCGAGGTGCGTTCCGTCTTCTGACCCGTCGCTGCTCCCGATTTTGACTCGCCCGAACCGCGCAGACGCTCGTCATCCGCGGCGCCTGCACGCTCACGCCCGTCTTCGGCGCCATCAGCGTCCTCGGCGCAACTCTGCGCGCCGCTCCTCCTGCCGCCGCAGCCGACGAGACCGTCCTCCTTCCCTCCCTTTCCTCCTCATCGAGCCATCCCCTCTTCGCGCCCTCGTCGAACCCTCTCCCGCCTATCCGCGGCGTCCCCCTCTCCACCCTCCTCCCAGTCGCTCCTCCTCCCCTCGGGCGCATCGCTCGACCTTACGCCGTACGTCGCCGTCGTGCTCGTGTCGGACCTGTCGAGTGGGATTGAGGGGATTGAGCGCGTGCTCGTCGCGGGCGGAATGGGGCAGGGCGCCGGGATGTTTGCGCGCGGGAAGGAGGCGGGCGAGAAGGCTCGCGGCGGGAGGACGTGGTCGCTTGTGCGTGCCGCCCTTCCTTCCACTTCAGGCCAGCATGCTGACAGTGGTGCACGAGCAGGTCCTCGAGCCCGAGCCGTCCCTCGCCGGCCTGCGCTCGAATGACGACTGGCTCGGCGCTCTCCTCCGCCGTCCCGCCCTCGGCGTCTGACGACGACGACTCGCGCGCGTCAGACCGCTTGATCGCGCTCGTCGAGGGCCCGAAGCGTGCCGGAAAAAGCACGTTTGCCAAGATGCTCGTCAACGCGCTCCTCGACCGGTACGACGCCGTTGCGTACCTCGACACGGACCTCGGCCAGCCCGAGTTCACGCCCTCGGGGCTTGTCTCGCTCAGCCTTCTCCGCCGCCCTGTCCTCGGTGCGTCTGCTCTCCCGCCTCTCTCCCGTGCGTGCGAGCTGACCCAAGCCGTGTGCGCAGGCCCCGCCTTCACGCACCTCTCCCTCCCGCTCGCGTCGCGCTTCCTCGGCTCGACGTCGCCCGCGTCGGATCCGAACGCGTACCTCGCCGCGTCGCAGGCGCTACTCGAGACGTACGCGCTCGAGGTCGAGTACCCGCTCGACGCTCCCTCGTCCTTGTCGGGCAAGCTTGCCGAGCGCGTCCCGCTCGTGATCAACACGCAGGGGTGGGTTAAGGGCCTCGGCGCGGACCTCCTCGAGAAGCTCAAGGCGCTCTCGCGCCCGACGCACGTCTTCTCCTTCGCGACGGACGACGCGCCCCGCCCGGCCCGCCGCCGCTCGGCGCGGCATGCACGCTCCTCCCGCCCGCGCCGCCCAGCCCGCTCGAGAGCAAGTGGTCCGCAGCGGAGTACCGTGCGCTCTCCCTCGTGTCGTACTTCCACGCGCTCCTCCCCGCCTCGCCCTCCTCCCCTCCGGCGTGGGACTTCACCGCCCGCTCCTCGCACGCGCGCCCTACGCCCTCACGCTCGCCGACCTCCCGAGCGGGACGCACCTCCTCTCCCCCGCGGGCGGCGGCGTTCCCCGCACCCACACCCTCCACGCCCTCAACGGCGCGCTCGTCGCGCTCGCGGCGGCGCCCTCGCCCGAGATTGCTGCAGCAGGAGGTGCCGCTGCGCTCGGGCTCGCGCTCGTGCACAGCATCGCGCCCGGGCCGAACGCGGGCGCGGCGACCCTGCATGTGCACACGCCCGTGCCTGCCGCCACGCTCGCGTCCGCGAGGGCGGAGCTCGCCCTCCTCAAGGGCGAGGTGGACCTCCCTGTCGCGCTGATGCTCGACTGGGCTGCGTCGCCCACCGAGGGCGAGGAGGGCGTCGCGGGCGTCGAGTGGCGCGAGGTGCCGTTCTTGAGCGTTGAGGCGGGCGAGGGGGGCGCAAGGCGGCGTGTCAGGAGGAACGTCATGCGGAGGGGGCAGGCTTAGACTGGGTGTGCCGTGTGCGGGGGGGTTGCAAAGTGGTAGAGTCGACGGTGCCTCACTTGAGGCAGAGAGCACATTCTTCAGGAGCGGCAGTCTTTGCCAGGGTGACATCAGCTAGATCTGCAACGGAGGGGGTGTCGGAGCGTCACAATGGGCGGGTTTTTTTTGGTTCCTTTTCGCTGACAGCAGGAGAGCGCTTCCTTCTCAACTTTGGACCCGGTGAGTCCGAGGGGGCGGAGGTCCCAGAGGACGAGGTGGTTGTCCGAGCCCCTACTCGTCGTGGTACAGGCCCTCTGTACGGCGTACACGTTCTCGAGATGTTCACGCTCAAGATTGAGCACCCGCTCCACCCGGCGTGTTCCTCCTGGTCGTGCACCTCGCCGAACGCATTCCGCTCGTGGTCACCACACAAGGGTGGGTCAAGGGGCTCACGCGCTGACTTCTTCGACATGCTCAAGGCGCTCTCGCGCTCAAGGCATGTCAGCTCCTTCACGATGGACGAGTCATCCCCGCCTGGTCGGCTTGGCCCCCCTTGGCGCGGCCTGCATGCTCCTCTCGTAGGCGCCGCCCACTCTGCTTGAGAGCTGTTGGACTCAGGTGGTGGATGGAGGCGATGTAGAGTCGGCTCGCTTTGTAGAGTTGTGTAGCCCGGCGGGCGACTCGGGAGTCGGGGGGCGACGAGGCTTGTCCTCCGTCGCTTACCCGTCTCTCGACTCGCTCGCTAGGTGCGCTCTGTAGGATCTCCCCAAGCTGTTATACAGGTCGCTTACCCGTCTCTCGACTCGCTCGCTAGCCGAGCGTTCAAGAGCAAATGGTCTGTAGTGGAGTACCGCACGCTCTCCCTCCCGTTGTACTCCCGCGCGCTTCTCCCTCCCGCTTCTCTGCAAAGTCCCCGTAGCAAAGCTGGTGAGGCAACTTGAGAAGGTCGCGCTGGTCCAAAATCAGACTCTACAATGGAACTTTACTGAGGGTTGCAGGTAGACGAGAGGCACCCCTTTGCTCTCTCACTCACACAGGGCGGTGTGGAGGGTCTATGCGCCATTTGAGAACTTGCGAATGACAAAGGGACTCGGACGGCATCATGTTCTGCATGAGCAAGGCCGAGGGGCTGTCACCAGTGCCTCCTGGGTCCTTGTAGGAGATGTACACCTTCGATATGTGACAAGGCTTGGAGGAGGCCTCTCTGCCTTGGAACACCAAGGGACTATCTGAGCAGCAGCCTCCTCTGTCATCACTGCCTTCACCCCGGAGAGTGCTCTGCATCTACCAGCACACAATCAGGAAGCACGAAAGTTGCTGGGCGGCCAAAGAGGAGGCACTCGGAGGCAGGTGTCTGCAAGCCGCAGCGACTCGGGGCGACCGAGTCGGGCAGCGAGCGTCTTCTTCAAGGTTGTAGCGAGGTTCTCCGGGTGAGGGAGACTGCAGACAGTGACTTGAGTCTGGGATTCTGTGGGACGGACTAGCCTGAGGAGAACCGCTACAGCCAGCTTGCGATGACACGCACTGCCGATGTCGACTCCTCACTCGATCCCTGCAATCCCTCAATCCGTCGCATCTGCTTCCAGTACCTCAAACCTGTTGAGCGAGTGGTTGCGGGGTGGGGAGAGCGAGGACAGGAGTACTGAGCAGGCCAAGCGGGAGGAAGGGGTCGCGCGAGAGGGTGAGCGCATGCCGCTCACAGTGTTGAGGGTGGAGCACGGTTCTGCCATGCAGCTGGGGTGAGTCTGCCTGTCAGCAGGGAGAGCCAAAGATCAACCCCAAAACTTGCCCGCTCTTTGTAGGCAGCAAAAAAGGACGAAAACGGACGGGCGGGGCTGATCTGCCGTGAATCGCGCACTCTGCGCTGTGTAGCAGCCAGGGTGATGCCGCCTGTCACACGCACGCAAGCGACGTTGCAGGCAGCAAAAAAGGTCGGGAGAAGGGCGCAAACCTCCACCCCATGCTCTGGCCTAGAGGGGGGTGGGGCTGATCTGCCGTGAATCGCGCATTCTGCGCTGTGTAGCAGCCAGGGTGATGCCGCCTGTCACACGCACGCAAGCGACGTTGCAGGCAGCAAAAAAGGTCGGGAGAAGGGCGCAAACCTCCACCCCATGCTCTGGCCTAGAGGGGGCTGATTCGTGAATCGCGCATTCTGCGCTGTGTAGCAGCCAGGGTGATGCCGCCTGTCACACGCACGCAAGCGACGTTGCAGGCAGCAAAAAAGGTCGGGAGAAGTGCGCAAACCTCCACCCCCATGCTCTGGCCTAGAGGGGGGTGGGGCTGATCTGCCGTGAATCGCATCTGCCGTGAAGCAAAAGGACAATGTCCGCGCCGTGAATCGAACACGGATTTCCGCAGCATCGCAGCAAAGCACACCACAATGCGGTGCCCTAACCATTAGACTACGCGAACGTTGCTTGCTATTCTGTCCGCAAGTTGCATCCAGATTCGCAGCCAGCCCACGCGCCATTATGTGCACCGTTTCCCCGTGTCCCAGGCCCCTAGCCCGCCTCCAAGGCCTTCTGGCGTCGCATACCAGTGCCTGTGGAAACTGTGGGTAGCCTTGCCACACCCTTCAAGGAGGGCTCCAAGGTGTGGCTTGAAGCATGAGAACTCCCCAGGTCCCCCTAAAAAGACAGCACCACCGCTCCCCTCTCGCTGGGCGCGCGCATGCCCTCAGCCGTGCTTGCTCAATCATGCACCCCCCTCATTCAGTGAAGCTGTGTAGGGTTGTTCACGAAAGTACGCTGCACACCATTCCTTCAGGGGGCGGCAGCCACGGTAATCCATGGTTCAGCTGTGGCCTTTGCCACCCTCCTTGCCAACTCCTTGACTTTCTCATCGCACAGCAAGCGGCCTGCGGAGCCGGCAACAATCTTGTAGAACGTGTCTCTTGGCTGGGGATGTCGAGGAGGAGAGGGCGATGCAACAGCCTCCTCTTTCCTCGTCACCCGTGTACTCATCCTGCAGAGTGTATCCCAACACTACTGATGCGCGATGCATGTCAGCTTGCACCCTGCTGACTAGGAGGACTCATAGCTCCGCCTCCCGCTCTCCTCTCAATGTCTCGCGCTCCTGGCACTCCGGTAGTTCATCGCCGTCATACACCAGGCTCTGGATGTACTTCCACATTGCCACAGTGCTACTCGAGCAATGCAGCATCACACAGCAAACCAGGTTCTGCGCGCGCCGCTGTCGCCATCGTACCGCCATCATCTCCCTGTATTCACACTCTACTGTACACACGCCCGCGCACTCGCCAGTATGCGGCAGAACCTGTAAGAAGTCGCGGTAGGTAGCGGTGCTGCGCGGAAGGGACAGACAGGGTGGATCGCGGGAGATGGGGTGAGTGGGGCGGACCGGCAGGGGTTCGTTCGGGTACAACGTGTGGTTGGCTGTTTATTGTGAACTTGCTGATCTACTGGCCTGCACCTCATCACTTGCAAAGAGGGTGGCGAGGCCCTCAGCCGGACCGGCACCTACCTCGGCTGCGGCCCCTTGTTTGGCGCGCTTGCAAGGCAATCCACCTCGCTGTGCGGGATGCTAAGTAAGTGAATTTGAGGCGGTGACAGTGGCCTTGAGCTGCTGGCCATCGCCACAGGCGCTGGCTCGGAACTTGGTCCGCCGGTGCCGGTGCGGATCTTGTATGCACACTGAGCCAGCACAAGAGGCCAGATGCCCGAGCGGTTAAGGGGATAGACTCGAATCAACTCGACTCGCCATCTATTAGGCTTTGCCTGCGCAGGTTCAAGTCCTGCTCTGGTCGCTTCATCTTTTGCGAGCGCTGGCTTGCGATGTCACCCTTTTTGCCGGAGCCTCCTTCCTGTGCCAGAAGTTCGCTACGTTTTCAGGGAGCGTACCCCCTCGGGCACAGGAATGCGCAACCGAGGGAGGAGGGCCCCCCTGTCTCTGGTGCAGCGCCATCAGCTGACAGCTGCAGGCTGCGGAGATGGGCAGAGGCGGCTCAGGTGTGTCACTGTGCAAAGGGGTCAGTGCAACTGGGTAATATCAGAGGGGGGGCTAGGCGCAGGAGTGAGCTCCTCGAGTGTGTCTGGGCAGCAAGGCAGAATGCAAGGAATGACCCGGAGCGGAGTGGCACTTGCAGGCTGGGCAGAGGAGAGTCAGGCCTGACACTGTGCGAACAGGGAGCCGGAACGGAGCCGGTTCGAGAGAGGCGAGTGGCGGAGGCAAGGGTGCGACCGGCAAAAGAAAAGTGATGGTACTACTCGAGCCCCATCCAAAAAACTAATTGACCACGATGGGGCTCGAACCCACGATCTCCTGATGTATACGAGTGCTGCTCAAACGAGCTGCGATTCGTAGTCAGACGCCTTGCCATTGGGCCACGCGGCCATTGTTGAATGGGACCGCCGTCATTTGCATTCAAGTAATGCGCGGGTTCCCGGAGTCTGCTTTGTCCATGTCAACCTCCTCGCTGGAATTGTCGATGGCCTAGTCATATCACTCCGATGTTTCTTCGTCTGCAGCGCTGCGGTCAGCTCCGGTAAGCTTCCCTGACTGAGTCTCCCCATCTGCACACATCTGTCCCATCTTCCTCATTCTGCCATACGTCCATAGATTCTGCTGCAACCTGTCTTGGTCAGCCAATCAACCCATCCTGCGGGCTGCGCGTATTCACGCCGTCTCGCCCGCGGCGTCGTCTCCACCGCCCGCCCTCTTGGCAACGCGCACCCTCCGCCTCCTTGAGGCGCGCACTGTGAGAAAGGGGAGGGACAAGGAGCTCGTCGGGCGCGCGATGGCGGAGGAGCACGGAGTGAAGGAGGGTGAGGGGACGAGGGAGTCGGGTTCTCCTCACCCGTCTACCCGTCCCGCTCGCCAGCCCGTGCTGCTGCTCTCCTCCAAGGTCGTCCGCACCAAATTCACGCGCACGAGCTGAGCCTCGCTGTGCCTCGTCCACCTGGTCGGGCTGTACTCTTTCTCTACTCCGCTAAGTCCTCTCTCCCTCCCTCTCTGGCTGGCACGGAATGACGCCCTCTCCTCGCACCCAGACCCCCGCCTCCCTCGTCCTCGCCTGGTTGCACAACGATACCAGCACCTCGCACCGCGCCCACGCCGCCCCCCTTGTTGCCCCGCGCCACCCGTCGCACCCACGGCCGACCCGTCCCGGCCTGACCCTCCCCGGTCGATGTAGCCTGTGTACCCCGCCTGGAGCGGGTGAGCTACCCCTACACGTTCTTGTGCAGCTAGACAGTGGCCTCTCTGTAGAATACTCGCCGCTGATGAGCGCGACCAGTTGTCCTTGCATCTCGACTTGATGCACAAAAAACCCGTGCCATCAGGGACCCTCGCCTCCTCACGTACTTCCTTCCCTCTTATTGAACTCTTGCAACGACAGTGCTTTCCTTTCAGCTCATCTTCCATCACAAGACTAGCACAAACAACTTCAACAGCATCCAGAGTGCTGCAGTGCATGCGCGCTCACGCTTCCGCCATCACCCGCTCCACACTGAGGACTGTCGTGACTCCACTCCAGGGCGACTTGCTTTGTTGTGCCAGGGCAACAACTTTGCTTATGGTTAGGCTAGGCGGGGTCACAAGGGCGACATTTGGGAAGGAAAGGTGGGACAAACGTTCACAAGCTGGACAGAGCACAGTGGGCTGGCCTGCTGTGGGAGGTGCCTGACATGCCAGAGGTGCAAAAGAGAAATAGGCCAGGGGATACATACACGCTGGACAGGGGCAAAAAAGCAATCCCCGCTCCCGGGATCGAACCAGGGACTTTCAGATGCCACGAGGTGGAAGCCAATTACAGTCTGACACTCTTCCAGCTGAGTTAAGCGGGGCGATGTGTTATCAGCGCCAAAGCTTGCATACACATCACGTACTTGCTGGAGGTGCCAGTTGGTTGCAAAGTCATTGCCCCTGGCGGGCGCCATGTCAGCACCTGCATCGCCCAAGAACTCCGGCACTTGCACAAGGCCCCATCTTGACATCGGTCCCTCTGGGTCCCTGGCAGTCTCCCTGGCAAAGCATGCATGGCCAGCCAGTCTTGACTGTGGAGGCCGGACTATGTGGTGATGATCCACTGGAAATGTGGTGGTTCTCTCTCTTTTGGTGCTCGCTTGCGGTAGGTAGAGTGACCGGCAAAGGAAAGTTGAGATGCGACAGGGTCTTCAGGAGGAGGAGGAGGCGGAGGAGAACGCGGAGAGACAAGGTCCAGGGGTAGTCTCAAGAGAAGAGAGAGAGAGAAAGGCCACAGGCGCTTCTATTGCTGTGGCACGAAAGGTTGCGACGCGCGAGTATGCCGTGATTCCAGTACTCTCCTGTTTTCTCCGCGACCTCAAGATCTGGGCAGCTCTGGAAAGGCTCCTTGGCTAGCTGTACGGTCTCTAGAGCACGCCAGGCAGTCCTTGCGTCCATCGGCGACGCAAGAGACCGCAGAGAGCGTGAGCTGTCCCCTCACCCCCACCTCGGTCCAGCCTTTGCCTCTTACTGCCGCTATCCTCGCTCGACAGTCCCGCCCAGGAGCCAGAGATGGCTGACCTTGCCTTCACAATCGACTACGTGCACACACAGAGCGACTTCACGTTCGTTAAGGGCACATAGGTCGCGAGCGAGTCGTTCACCTCGTCGACGAAGGTCAAGCTCCTCCTCAAGTCGGACGACACTGTGTTGCACCTCAGGAAGAGTGCGAACCCCTCCCCACTTCAGCCTTTGCAGGCGCAGCACGGAGGACAGCGCGTGCAGTGGGTGGGACGCCTCACTGACCCCCACTCGTCCCCAAAGTGGTGTTGCTCGACAATGACAAAGACCTCGAGGTTCTCCGCTCCCTCGTAGGCGACAAGCTCTTTAAAATTGTCGCCACCTACAAGGAGGTCCAGTCCGGTGACGACAGCGCCGAGGAGGGCGGCGGCTGGCACAGGTGCCGCCCGCTGCGGATGTCGGCGCGCGCGCTGCTGCTGGCGCCGCCTTGCCGACCTCCTCG
Source organism: Rhodotorula kratochvilovae (assembly GCA_019926025.1). NCBI lineage: Eukaryota > Fungi > Basidiomycota > Microbotryomycetes > Sporidiobolales > Sporidiobolaceae > Rhodotorula > Rhodotorula kratochvilovae. The sequence goes on along the minus strand of JAHSUG010000029.1, from coordinate 112,114 downwards.
TCCCACCAGGGCGACCTCGTGCTTGAGGACTTCGAGGCGTGGCTCCTCTCGGGGTCGAAGAAGCAGATGTGCAACAGCGAGCTGGTCGCGTGGTGGAACGCGCTCGCAAAGCTCTATCTTGACCTCGAGGACATCAACGCGCCGGCCATCACGCGCGAGCTGTGTGAGCAGAGCGGTGTGGTGATCGGCTCGGAGCTGCGCCTCAAGACGGCAGTGATGGAGTTCTGCAAGAGCAGGAAGGCGATGTGCGGGTCGCAGAAGGGCGGGGAGCCGACGTTAGCTTGATGTTGTTGCGGTGGACGCGCGCCTTGCCCAGGTCTGGCTCGAAGTCTGAAGGACGGAGGACGATGAGAAGACGGTGGAGTGCACGCTAAGGGTACTACGAACCTGAAGGACGGAGGACGATGAGAAGACGGTGGAGAAAGAAGACAAGGAGGGAGACCCGCGAGGGGCGGAAGACCCGGTGACGGCGTCTCAGAATAAGACTCATCACTGACGCCGGGGAAACTAACCAAAGAGGGGTAGCAGACCGCATTTCCTATCAACGGGTATGGTGTAAACAACGAGGGAAGAGAACAGACTCCCTCGACTCCCTCCTCCGCCACCGCTTCCAACAGATGTGCTTGTTGTTGTTCTGCATACACGTTTTTCTCATCGCACTCAACTCGCAAGAAGAACCAGGAAGTGCAGAAGCGGCTGAGATGGGCAAAAAAAAAACAGCTGTTCCACTCACTCTCTCCCTCCCTCCTCCTCTACTCCTGCCCCAGGCCGTACCCACAGTGCTGGACGAAGCGCGTCGCAACCTTGCTGTCGGGGACAACCTCGTAGAAGAGTGCCTCGATGGCGAAACACGGGCCCTGCGTGTTGTGCCACTTCTCCAGGTGTGACCGAAGCAGCCTCTTGACGGCGCCGGAGAGGTACTTGCAGGGCTGGTACCATGGCGAATCGGGAGGCGTGTTCATGACGAACATCCCTGCAAGGGCGCAATGCATCCGGTCAGTTGCTCAGCGGGAACAGGGTGAGGATGTGGAGGTGAGGACGAGGAGGGCGGGACTGCACGCTCAGTGCCGGGGGAAACACCGCAAGAGGAAGGGTAGAGGCGAGAATGGACTAGCCAAGGAGAGCCCCAGAAAGGCAAGGGGTCGGGGCGGAGGGGGGTGAAAGACGGAATAAAGAGGGGAGGGACTCACCGCGCTCCGCAATCGCATCGAGGACGAGGTGCGTCTTGTGGATACCGGGGTGGTCCCACACAATAATCGAGTTGGCACCTGGGAAGGGGTTTGAGAAGGGGAACGGCGTGAACGTCCGTCAGAGTCAGCGGAGCGTGAGGAGGAGGAGCGAGAGGGAAATCAGATGAACCACGTAATTCACAAGCATTGCCAGCACCTCCACCGGGTTGTACAAACCTTTGATACTCGGTACATCCAGCAGGCCCTCGGTGGTGAGGACGCCGCATGCAAAGAACGACCTGCCCCTGTTGAACTTATGGCGCACGACGGACCTCCGCGCGCGGATGGCCCTGCCGTCGTTGGGGTTCACCATGCACTCATCAATACGGGTCTTGTCGATGAAGATGCACTGCTGTGGGGAGAGACCCGCGGGCTGCAGGAGGAACGCGGCTTCTTCGACTGGGCACCCCTCGAGGGCGCGCTTGTCGATCCTCCTGCGCGTGATGCCTGCCTGTGCAGCATACTTGCGGATCATGTTTGGGGAGAGGAGAATGTTGTGGTTGAGAAAGAACTTGAACTGGATTGCAGAGGCCGGCGCAGCGGGGTAGTCAGTTGCGGGAGAGAACGTGCAATCGGTTGCGGTGCTGGTATGCTCAAGCAGCGCGTTGCGGAGCCGGCCTGACAAAGCACGCGTGTCCAGCGGTAGATAGACCCGCTGGTCCCGGATCTCGTCAATAGGCTTGCCTGCCAGCTCTTGGGCTGCAACGATGTAGCGGACCTGGCCGTCAATCTTGCGGTAGACCCTCGCAGCTTGATCGAGTTGAACAGGAGCGAGATGAGGAAGAGCGGTGCAGGAGAAGCCGGTACGTTCGTCGGGTGCGGGGGACGAGGTACAGTAGAAAATGCATATAAGAAAGGGGTTGGGAGACCGGATTTCCTTTCTTATAGGTCAACCTTTCTTGTACAAACTGAATTTGGCACGGAAATTCCGGATTTTGCGCCTCCGGAGGCTTTCTTATAAGCGGACCTTTCTTAAGCGTGACTTTCTTATATGCATTTTCTACTGTAAGGAGCCGCCCTCTCGCTTTGCGCGCTTGTGCAGGTACAGTGCGAACAGGCAAGGCACTACGAGGAGAGGCGGAGCGGTGAGGGCGGGAATAGAGGAATCACGGTATCTTGCGTGAGCACTCGTCTCAAGCTGTCGATCCCTAGCGATAAGGAGCATGAGGAGAGTCTAGAACAAGAGCGGGGAGAGAATCTGTTGGAGTGGAGGAGCGGAGTCATGCTTGATTAGCTTTGTTACCCCAGCTCTCCATAGTACCCCTCGAATACTCGCAGTCGTATTCCCCGCTTTGAGCGCGCGAGGCCGAGTGTTGGTTCCCCTCAGACCGCTTCCTCCTCACGTGCAGGTACACCCTCTTCCGCTTTCCTAGCCTCCTTGCAGTGCTCAGACCGCTTCCTCCTCGTGTGCAGAGCTCGTCGCACAGCCGCTACAGAATCTAATGCATCAGGAGTGAGAGTGAGACGACGAGGAGGAGGTGAGGAAGCGCCGGGGACAATTGATGAGACGGGGAGATGGAGAGGCGCGTCAGCACCGTCCTGCCCGAACCCCCACCGAAATACAACTGTTTGGAGCGCATATGGACGGGCAACTGGATGGGCTGTCAGGAGGGATGGGTGATAGTGGGGCCAGGCCTGACTCACTGAGTTCTTCTGATGTTCCGTCTTCGTCTTCTCCTTCACCTTTTGAACTACATTGCCGATCTTCCCGCCTCGCCCAATGCCAGTGCTCAACCTGTGCAAGAGTGGACATCCTGGAAACTGTGAACAAGCAAAAAGAAAGAACACCGCCCTCCCGAAGCCCCACCATCACTTACATTTCTCCAAGCACAGCGCCAGCAGGGGCAAAAAGCCAGCAGGGCCAAAAAGGAATGCCCCCACACAGGATCGAACTATGGACCTTTCGCTTACTAGGCGAACGCTCTGCCACTGAGCCATAGGGGCTTGATTGAAGCGCTTTTCAAGCTTTATCCTCATATTGGTTTAGTTCTACAATTGCAAATGCAAGCACAGGAGAAGTTGCTTACATGCTGTCGAAGCCTTGTGATTCGGGCTGCGCGCACTGTGTTGCCGCAGAGCAGGTAGCAGCCAATCAGCTGTGACAGACAATCCGATCTGGTTCAAGAGAACACATCCAAGCGCTTCAATGTGTGGCCGTCAGCTTCACTCGTCACCCACAGTGCCTTGCTCCCCGCCTTCTGCTCTCTGCAGATGAACTGGCCAACCCCCACACCAACAAGAATCAACTCGCAGTGCTCGACTCAGAAGGGGACGCATGTACTGTCTTATGAACTGTGTTACGGCTGACCTCCTACGCAGTTTGCCTGCCCCTCTCCTTTCCTCCGGCCACTTGCTACTCTCAGGCCGCTGTCCACCTTGAGCAACCCCGTTCTGCGCCACTTGTCCGACTCCGGGCTTATTACTGCTACGTCCACTCCCTCGCTCTCTTCTCTCTTAAACAACCTCTCTGACTTCTTTCCGGCATGTTTGCAACCATCCCATCTCGATGACAATAGTGGTGGTTGAGTTGTTTGGGCAGAAGGATGAGGTCGCCACCTGTAGCCGGGACCCCTCCCGCTCGACTCTACCTCAAACTGGATATTCCTCGCTGAGTCCTTCCATTCCTCCCTGCACTGGTCTCTCTCCCCAATCGAGACGAGTGCCGTGGCAGGACAGCAGAAGTAGATACTAGACAATGAAGTGATGGTGAGAATGGTGTGCAAGGCACCTGGTGTCTGCAGCCTCACACAGCGTGACTGAGCGAGACTGGTGTGCCCGGAGTGTTCCAACGGTTCCGGTTGCATGGAGCTCTCTGCAGGGAGCTCTCACTAGCCCACTCCTGAGAGATGGAGAGAGAGGGCGGAATGTAAGAGGGAGACTGGCAAGGGCAGTCTAGACAAAATCTACAATACATACCAGCCCCGCTGCAGCAGTGGACGGTCAAGCGAGTACGGCTGGGGGCGCGCGCACGCCGCGAGAGGGCGGTGGCGACACGTTGTTTTTAGGGGACATGGGGGTTCTTACGCTTCAAGCCACACCTTGGAGCCCTCCTTGAAGGGTATGGCAAGGCTACCCACAGTCTCCACAGGCACTGGTAAGCGACGCCAGGCGGCCTTTGAGGCGGGCTGGGGGCTTGGGACACGGAGAAAGGGTGCACGTAACGGCGCTAGACCTAAGGGCAGACCTGTACGCAACTTGCGGCTGCAACAGCAAGCAACGTTCGCGTAGTCTAATGGTTAGGGCACCGCATTGTGGTGTGCTTTGCTGCGATGCTGCGGAAATCCGTGTTCGATTCACGGCGCGGACATTGTCCTTTTGCTTCACGGCAGATGCGATTCACGGCAGATCAGCCCCACCCCCCTCTAGGCCAGAGCATGGGGTGGAGGTTTGCGCCCTTCTCCCGACCTTTTTTGCTGCCTGCAACGTCGCTTGCGTGCGTGTGACAGGCGGCATCACCCTGGCTGCTACACAGCGCAGAATGCGCGATTCACGGCAGATCAGCCCCGCCCGTCTGTTTTCGACCTTTTTGCTGCCTGCAAAGAGCGGGCAAGTCTCAGTTGGTCTGTGGCTTCCCTGCTGAAACAGGCAGTCTCACCCCGGCTGCATGGCAGATCTGCGCCCCATCCTCAACACTGTGAGCGGCATGCGCTCACCCTCTCACGCGACCCCTGCCTCCCGCTCGGCCCGCTCAGCACTCCCGTCCTCGCTCTCCCCACCCCGCAACCACTCGCTCAACAGGTTCAAGGTGCTGGAAGCAGATGCAATGGATTGAGGGATTGCGGGGGTTGAGTAAGGAGTCAACACCGGCAGTGCCTCTCGTCGCGACCGGGCCGTAGCGGTTCTCCTCAGGCTAGTCCGTCCTACAGAATCCCAGACTCAAGTCACTGTCTGCAGTCTCCCCACCCGGAGAACCTCACTACAACCTCGAAGAACACGCTCGCTGCCCGACTCGGTTGCCTCGAGTCGCTGCGACTTGTAAACACCCGCCTTCGGTCGCCTCCCTTTTGGCTGCCCAGTAACTGTCGTTCTTCCCCTTGTGTGCTGGTAGATGCAGAGCACTCTCCGGGGTGAAGGCAGTGATGACAGAGGAGGCGGCTGCTCAGATGGTCCCTCAGTGTTCCAAGGCAGAGAGGCCTCCTCTACGCGTTGTTACATCACAAAGGTGTACATCGAGGAGGCACTGGTGACAGCCCCTCAGCCTTGCTCATGCGGAACATGATGCCGTCCGAGTCCCTCTGTCATTGGCAAACCTCTCCAACTGTGTATAGACCCTCCGCACCGCCCCGTGTGAGTGAGACAGCAAAGGGTGCCGCTCGTCCACCTGTAACCCTCAGTAAACTTCCATTGTCGAGTGTGTTTTTGGACCGGCGTGGCCTTCTCAAGTCGGCCCACCAGCGTTGCTACGGGGACATTGCAGAGAAGCGGGAGGGGGAAGCGCCTGAGAGTACAACATGGGGAAGAGTGTGTGGTACTCCGCTGCAGACAACTTGCGCTCAAGCCGGCTGGGCGCCACGTGCGGGAGGAGAGTGCACGCCGCGCCAAGGGGTGGTGGGCCAGGCGGGGGTGTGTGGTCCGTCACGAAGGAGCCGACGTGGGCTGGTGGCAAGAGCGCCTTGAGCTTGTCGAGGAGGTTGACGCCGAAACTCTTGACCCACCCCTGCGTGTTGATCACGAGCGGGATGCACTCGGCGAGCTTGCCCGACGAGGAGCATGATGCGCCGGGTCGAGCGGGTACTCCACCTTGATCGCATACGTCTCGAGGACGCGTACGCCTTGAACGTGTCCACAGGGACTGCATCACGACGAGCAGAGGCTCGGACAACCGCCTCGTCCTCTGGGACTGCTAGGCCGGGATCCGCCTCCTCCGCGTCGTCGCTCGTCAAGGTTACTCGCTGAGTCCCCTTTCCTCTCTTTCTCTTTCTCGAACGTCGCTGTTTCTCTTCCCTCTCGCCCGCAGACCACCCCTACCTTCGTCGGGACGGTCAAGGTCGAATGCGGGGGTTGAGTGATGGCGCGAGGGCGTCGTCCGTAGCAGCACGATCCCCTCTTGTCCTCTAGCGATCCCCTCCCCCTCCTCTCGCTCAGCAATCTACACTCGAGTCACTGTTACTTCGGCGCGTACCGCTTCCGCAGTCCCAACCCGAGCAGTCCGCCTCTTCTCGCATCGCGCTGAGGAGAGTGCGCCCTGCACTTTTTTAACAGTCGAGTTCCTCCACCATTTCCTCCTCGAGATCCTCGCAGGAGAGCTCTACCACCCGAGCAGCCGCGTCCTCACCGGCCGAGTCTTCCGCCGGCGACGACGCCTCCTCCTCATCCTCCTCCTCGTCCTCCGACTCTTCCCCTCCCCCAGTCGTCACTCGCATCCGGCGCTCGCCCCGCTTCGTCGGCACAGCTCCCGAGTACGCACCCAGTGACCTCGACACTTTCCTCACCGCCCGCTCCGCCCGCACCTCCGCCTCCGCTCCTCCTCCGCCTCCAGCACTCCCGAATCCCCCGATGGATCCCTTCCCCGACGAGGATCCGCCCGCCCGCGCCTCCACCGTGCGCTCCGCCCGGTCTGACCCGGCGCTGGTCTGGGCCGGCGGCGCTCGCGTGGAATCGCACCACTCGCCCTCGCCCAACCCGTCGGTCGTCTCGCTCGAGCCCGACGGCTCCGTCGTCCCGGATCCGCCTTCCTTCATCAATGCCCCGGCCTCGCTGGCCGACTCTAGGGCGTCCGAGGGGTCCGCGGTGCGGCGCCAGCAGGCGCGCACCTGATTCGACGCGCAGGCCCGCGAGCGGCGCGAGGCGCTTGAGCGCGAGGAGTGCGCTAGGTGGGCTCGCGAGGAGGACCGGCTCAAGGCCGAAGACCTCCAATCCGAACTGGCGCACGGCTTCGGTGCGCTGCTCGAGTCGGCGGCGGACGCCGAGCCCGAGGTGCTCCGGCGCAAGATGGAGCAGGCGCGCGCCGAGGCTTGTCGGTACGAGGAGCTATACGCACGTAGGACCGGCTCGATCCCGCCGCAGGTCAAGGTCGACCAGGCCTTCGTCCCCGCGCGCCGCGCGACCTCGTCAACGCCCGTCCACCTTTCGGTCAAGCTGAAGGTCAAGGAGCCCAAGCCCTGGACGGGCAAGTTCGAGTACCAGGAGCGCGAGACGTGGGCACGCTCGGTCACGCTGTACCTCGGGTCGCATGGCGTCGGGCTCGACACGCCTATCGGCGAGTCGTCAACGCCGGAGATCTTCTACGCCATACGCTCCATGTTCTCGCCGGAGTCGGGCGCAGACGGCATCGCTCCGCAGATCTGGTTCGACTCGGTCAATGCGCGCACCCCATTCATCTCCCTCGGTGCTGTCCTCAACGCCGTCAAGGAGCACTGGACGGACGACGCGGCGGCCGAGAAGGCGTTCTCGGCGTACCGCAACGCTCGCCAAGGCGCGCTCCGTGCCCGGGATTTCAGCGCGAAGATCGACGCGCTCGCCACGGCGTGCATGGACCGCTTCATCTCGGACGTCGACCGCAAGTCGACTTTCCTCGTCGGCCTCCACTCAAACGTCCTCGAGTTCGTCAAGACCCAGGTCGCGGCGCGCAAGGCGCTCGGCATCGGCGAGCCGTCGTTCGCCGACGTCGTCAACATCGCCGCGCAGACGGACTCGCTTCCCTCGTTCAGGCGCGTGGACAAACCCGCTACGTCGTCTTCCTCTCCCTCCTCGAGGAAGGCGTCGGGTACTGATGCTCCGTCCCGGCAGGCTTCGTTGTCCTCGTCGTCGCCAGCCATCAAGCCGCCGTCCAACTGGCTGAAGGCCGCGCGCGAGTGGCAGCAGAAGTACCCCGTCGGCTCGAAGAACGACTGGCACGACTCGAAGGCGCCGCCGACCAATGGCGACATGCGCTGCTACAACTGCGGCGAGGTCGGCCGCCACTGGTCGAAGGCGTGCACCAAGTCGCGCAAGGATCCCGACGTCGTCATCCTCGCGGTGTTCCACAAGCTTGCCGTTGGGAAGTCCCCTTCTCTCTCGTCCCCCCACGCGGCGAGCCTTCCTGGGACGTCCGGCCTCGATGCCGTGACTGAGGAGTCCTCTTCTTCCGAGTCGGGAAAAGAGGACGGCGCGTAGACACCTGCCCGGTCTGCGCGTCCCGCTCAAGGGCCTCTCCCGCCTCATCACCCGATGATGAAGCTCCCGCGCCTCCCGAGGCTCTGCGCCTGAGACGGAGCGTGACTCTCGCTTCTGAGGGGAGGGCTGACCCGCTTCTCTCCGCAGTTTCTTCCTCCTCGTCTCCGCGCGCACTTCTCTTCCCGACTCGCCGGGCTCGTCCTCCGACGGGTCTGTAGAACATGAACTGCAACCCGCGATCATGCCCGTTTCCTCGGATTCGGGAGGCGACGAGCGGGAGAAGAGCGAGGCCAAGTCGAACAAGAAGCGCAAGAAGCGGCCGTCTCGCCGTCCCCCGTCAACCGCGCCGCCGACGCCGCCAGCCTTGGCGCCGGTACCCCTCACGGTCCCGGCGACTTTCGGCGACGATGTCTCGGGCAACGCGCTCATCGACTCAGGCGCGCAGGCCGACGTCCTCTCGCCCGCGCTTGTCCATCGTCTCCAGCTGGACGTGCGACGCCTCGATGCACCGATCCACGCCTCTCTCGCCTCGGATGGCGAGGGCATCCGTCTCGGCCTTTTCGCCGTAACGGACCTCAAGATCGGCGACGTTGCTGCAGGGGGACCTACTGTCAAAGCTGGCAGATGCAGGCATAGCGCCGGGATCGCAGGTGGTTCTACAGCGTGCTCAGCAGGAGGCGTAGGACTGTGCAAGGTACGTGTGCAAAGAGGGTGCAGAGCAGAGCTTTGAGCCGAAGGGGGCGGTGCAGACAGTGACAGCAATACTGCATGGCTCTGCAGGCATGGGAAGTACCCAGGAGAAGTGCATGAGGGCCTGTACCGGCAGCACATGCAGTGTGCAACCAGGCGGCGTGATGCAAGACAAGCGAGGAGAAGCAAGACAGGGCTGACCTCACAGATCTCGCTAAGTCCCTTGTGGCAATTGTCAAGGCACATGCAACACACTACGTGCTGCCTGCCGTCTTCTACATCTGTCATCAGTCGTCGCAGCAGTCACTGTCCTGTTACAGACCCATCCGGCTGGTCTGCACACGGAACGGGAGGTGGTGACCGTGGGATGATCAGAGTGAGAGATTGAGAGAGAGAGAGAGATCCTAGTTTCAAGTCGAAATCGGGAACTACAGGCCCATGTGGACTAGCAGAAAGGAAACCTGCTGCCACGGGTAGGGTGTGGGGTCTGTGTAGAAAGAAAGAGGAGAAAAAACGGTGGAGAACTGGCTAAGGTGGAGTGAAAACGGTGAAGGGGGTGAGGAGGGGTTGCCTGCGGCCACAGGCAACGTGCAGAGTCAAAAGAGGGGTACCGCTAGGTGCGGACGGGTGCGGTCGGGCGGAAGACAACTGAGAGGAAAAGAAGAGAAACAGGTGAGAAATGGCGAGAAGGAGTGGCAGTAAGAGGCATGGCAACGGGGAGGGTGGCTGGCCCTCCGACAGCGTAGTAGTACAGCTGTGGGCTCAGAAATTGTGCGTGAGTGTGTAAGCGGCGAAAGAACAGGAGAAAGGGGAGGGGAAGCGGATGAGAGAGCGGAAAAGGAGGATGGGGGTGGGATTGGTGCTGTGTCTCCAACAAAGCGCGGGAAAGTGGCGGTATTGTTGTACCATAGAGGAGTAGGTGTAAGGAAAGAGGAGGACAAAGAAGCGGGGATGGGGGAGGAATAGGGGAAGAGGAGGGCGGCCCAATCCTGCTCCCACCTTGCGCGCTCCTCAGCCTTGTGCCCTTGGGCAGCACCTCACCGCCTTTAGTGAGTCCGTCGGCGGTGAGGACGCCGCGTTGCTTGAGACGGCGTGGGGACTTGGGCGGGACGCGCGCCGCGACCTCGGCGCTCGTCTCCCCGTGTCCCTGCCCCTCCCACTGGCTCTCGTCCCCACTGGACGAGCTCCTGGAGTCGCTCTGGCCGTCCCACGGCCGCATCACCACCCGGCGCTGCCGCACGGGCGGGCGGGGGCGCTCTCACGTGGCCCCCACCCCTCCTCCACCTCCTCCACCCTGCAGAGCGCACTCTCCTCGAGCTCGATGCGAGAGGAGGCGGTCTGCGTGCTCGTACGACGGAGAGAGGGACTCGCCGAAGTAATAGTGACTCGAGTGTAGATTCCTGAGCGGAAGGAAGGGAGGGAGGGGATCGCTAGAGGACAAGAGGGGATCCGAAGTCGCTACAACATCCCGCGCGCGCCATCACTCAACCCCCGCACTCGGCTTGACCATCCCGACGACGAAGGAGGAGGGGTCTGCGAGCGAAGGGGACATCAACAGCGACGTTCGGGTAAGAAAGAGAGAGGAAAGGACTCAGCGGATGTCCTTGACGAGCGAGGAAGCGGAGGAAGCGGATGCGGACTTAGCACCCACCCCCCTTAGAACGGAGCGTATCCGGAGGGTGGCGAGGAGCGCAGCGACACGCGAGCGCGAGCCGCGGGTGGACGACCTGGAGGCGGGCTGCGGCGCTCGGCGGGTGGTCTTTGCCGCCTCGTAGTCGTCGACGAGGGCTTGGGCGTTGACCTTGAGCTCCTCGGCGTCGACCCAATCGTCCCAGCGCGCGGCCCAGCCGAGCCAACGGATCTTGTACTTGAGACGCCCGCGGACGGTCTTGTCGCCGACGATCTTCTCGACTTCCCACTCGGCGTTCGGGTTGTCCGTCACGCCGATGGCAGGCGGCGGGTTGGCGAACGCGCGGGACGGGAACCGGATGTCGTCGTTCGGGTACCACGGGCGGAGCTTGGATGCGCCGGTGGATCTTGAGGTACGACGGCAGCTGGAGGGTGTACGTCGACGTGGAGGAGTCGATGGCCGTGATGGTGAACGGCCCGATGTACTTCGGGATGAACTTGCCCGAGAGGGCCTGCGGGAAGCGGAGCGACGATGCTGAGAGGTACGCCTTGCCGCCGACGACGAACGTGCCGGCGTCATCGCGGCGGTGACGATTCTCCTGTACCGTCATCGCGACGCGCGCCGAGAGGATCGCGTCGGTCGCGACGAGTGCGTTCGTACGCGCGCGCTCGGCGAACTCGTCCGAGCGGAGGTCGCCCGATTCGTGCGTGACCGCGGGGGCGAAGGACGGGACGAGGCCGTGCACGACCTCGAAGGGCGCGAGCCCCGTCGGCGCAGATGTTGCGCTGTTGAGCGCGAACTCGCACGCGGGGAGGACCGACGCCCAGGAGACGGGGTCGTCCTCGCACAACGCGCGGAGGATGGCGCCGATCGACTTGTTGGTGACCTCGGCGCGACCGTCGGTCTGCGGGTGTGCCGAGGTCGACATCTTGAGCTTGACGCCGAGGATCTTGTAGAGCGCCGTCCAGAACGACGAGACGAACTTGGGGTCCCTGTCGCTCACGATCGACTGCGGGAGTCCGAAACGAGAGACGACGAACCGGAAGAACCGCTCGGCGACGTCGGGCGCCGTGGCCGTCGAGGGGAGGGGCACGAGGACGACCATCTTGGAGACGTAGTCGGTGACCGAGAGGACCGAGTCGACGACCTCGCCATAGTGCCTGACGGAGGGGAGCCCGACGACGAAGTCCATGCCGACCTGGAGCCACGGCTGCGACGGCACCGCGACGGGGTGGAGGGGGCCGAGCGGACGCTGCGTGGTCGACTTGCTGCGGGCGCAGGTCTCGCACCCTCGGACGTACGCGTTTACGTCGCGGGCGAGGTGCGTCCAGAAGAACGAGCGGCGCACCGCGTCAAGCGTCTTGCGGAAGCCGAGGTGCCCGACGGACTTGTGCGCTGTCTCGATCGCCCATTCGACGAAAGTCGGTGCCGTCGCGGATGAGTCGGCGAGGGCGGTAGCCGAGAGGCGGCCGCGGGGGAGGACCAGGCGCTCGACTCCGCAGTCGTGGAGGAAGACGAGTCCGTCGCGGACGGCGAAGTCCGAGTGCTGCGCGGGCGAGTCGAGGATTGTCTTGCAGAGGATCGATGGCGGTGGCTGCGCGGAGGGACGAGAGGAACGCCGCGGGCAAGGAGGTCATCATCTCGATCGTCGCAGGAGCAGCGAGAGAGAGAGAAGACGCAGCTTGGGTCGACTTGCGGGAAGGCGCGAGAGCCGCGATCAATCCCGCCATGAGCATCTTGCCGCCCGCGGACAGCTCCGAGTTGAACTGGATGTCATCGTCATGAGCGGGAATCGGCTCAATCGCCGTAGGGAGGACGACGTCCTCGAGTTCGGCGAGGCGGGAGAGCGAGTCGGCGATGGCGTTTGTCTTGCCGGGGATGAACTTCCATCGGAAGTCGTACTCGCTGAGCGTCTCCCACAAGCGCACGTGCCGCCTCGTCTGCTTGGGCGGCTGGTCCCAGTACGTCTTGAGCGGCTCGTGGTCGCAGACGACCGTGAACGGGAACCCGACGACGTGCTCGTGCATCTTCTTGCAGCCGACGAGGACGGCGAGGAGCTCCTGGTCAGTCGTCGAGTAGTTCTTCTGCGCCGCGTTGAACTTGGACGAGAAGAACTTGACGGGCGTCGCCGTCTCGTACGTCGAGCCCTGGCCGAGCCAGCCGCCGCACCCGTACATGGATGCGTCGGTGACGAGGAAGAGCGCTTCGGCGCCCGAGTCGACGGCGGCCGCATCGAGAGGCCGGAGCACCTGCGGAACGAGAGACTTGAGCAGCTCAAATGCGAGGTCGCATTGAGGAGTCCAGTTCCAGTCGACGTTCCCGGTCAATCGCGTCAACGGCGCGGCGATCTCGTTGACGCGCTCCAGGTGATCTCCCATCCAGCCGACCATGCCCATGAAGCGCAGGATATCCTTCGGATTCTGCGGCTTCGGCCAGTTCTTCACCATCTCCCACTTCTCCTGCACGACGTGCAGACCCTCGTCGTCGATGATGACGCCGAGTGCCTCGAGCGAGGGCGCGAGAAACTCGACCTTCGAACGCGAGAGGAAGAAGCGGAAGTAACGCAGCGTGGTGAGGATGATCTCGAGGTACCGGAGGTGTGCGCGGCGGGTCTTGGAGTAGACGAAGACGTCGTCGTAGAACACGTCGAGGAACCTGCCGATCGCCTTCTGGAACATGAGGTAACAGACGCGATGCATCGTTTCGGGCGCGTTGCGGTCGCCCTGCTGCATCACCCTCGACACGAAGGTCCCGTTCGTCGTAACGAACCCGGAGAGCGGGACGGAATCGGGCTCGAGGCGCACCTGCTCGTACGCGGCCTTGAAGTCAGCAGGCGAGTACTTACTTGGCGAGGCAGCGGCGGGCGAGGCCCATGTCGGGAATCAGCGAGAGCGAGCAGGTGTTGAGGTTCCGCGGCTTGAGGTTGGCATGGCGCGCCTGCGAGCGATCGTGCTTCGGCACGCGAACATGCTGCATGCCGAGTCGGCGCCGCCGGACCAGAAGCCCGCGTCGACGAACTTGCGGAGGTGAGCGGCCCACTGCGCCGCGTACCGCTCCGGCATCTTGATCGCGAACGGGCGGACCTTCTTCTCGACGTCGACGAGGTCGATGCTGTGGTTCCGCAGGCGGAAAGGAGGAGCCCGGCAGGTCATCAGCGAAGACATCGTCAAACTCAGTGAGAAGAGCCGAGAGACGCGCCTGAGTCTCCTCGCCCGTCAAGTCCTCGGCGCTGGGGTCGTCCGTCTCGTCGTCGAGAAGCGGGTTGTGCGGCTCGATGCCGACGCGGTTGAGGAGCGGGTCGATCGTCTTCGGGTCGACGCCCGCCTTGATCGCGCAGAGAAGGAACGACTCGAAGTCGCCCGTCGTCATTGGCGCGTCGACGAACCCGAGATCGACGAGGTTGCGGTCGGGCTGCTCGACGAAGACGCCGTTCTCGAAGTCGTAGACCGCGGACGAAGGGAGCTCTTTCGCGACGTAGAAGAGCGACGTCGCCGAGACGGCGGTGCCCGAGTCGCGGAGGAAGGGGGTACCGAGGATGGCGTCGATGCCGGGCGGGAGAGGTGCAACGAAGAAGGAGCGGTCGGCCAACTCGATGTCGCCAACCTTGAGGTCCGAGACGGCGAAGAGACCGAGGCGGACGCCCTCGCCGTCGGTTGCCAGCGACGCATGGACGGGAGCGTCGAGGCGCCGTCGTCGAGCTGGAGCGATGGAGCGAGGTCGGGCGAGAGCACGTCGGCCTGAGCGCCGAGCCGAGGCCGTGCCAGCGGCGTCGCCGAAGGGCCGCGTGCCGTGAGCGGGTCGGGTGCCACGGCCGGAGGGGCCGGAGGCGGACGAGGGGCGGCGCGATGCCCGCTTCTTGCGCTTCTTGGTCGACTTGGTCTCGCTGATCTCCCACTCACTGCCGAATCCGAAGGATGGGCATAAGACAGCGTTACAGCGACTCATGGACAGGAGGCTCGTCCGGGACAAGCCCGGCGGCGAGGAGATGGCAGGGAACAAGGAAGACGACAAAGCGGTCGAGGTGGTGGCCGATCGTGTAGCGGTGCAAGGAGGGGGCGCTGTGATCGACCGAGACGGCCGTCCTCAGGCGAGAGCACCCCGCTCCCGGCGGGCCTCGGAAGGTGCGAAGAGCTTCATCATCGGGAATGGGAAGAAGGTGAGCCGGGAGGCGGAACGCGCCAGAGTGGGCAGGCCTCTCTGGCGTGTCCCATTTCGGCGAGTCGGAAGACGGGGACCCCTCAGTCACGACGTTCGGGTCGGACGTCCCCGGGCCACTCGTCGCGAGGGAGGAAGACTGCGAGAGCGGGGACTTGCCCATGGACATGCGCTGGAGCGCGGCAATGATGATCACGTCGGGATCCTTGCGCGACTTGGTGCACGCCTTCGACCAGTGGCGGCCGACCTCGCCGCAGTTGTAGCAGCGCATGTCGCCACTCGTCACCGCGCGCCGGGTCTTGCCAGTCGTTCTTGAGCCGACGGGGTACTTCTGCTGCCGCACCGCGAGCCGCTTTGAGCCAATTCGACGGCAGCTTGCCGACGGGGGGCGGCGACGAACCCTGCGGGGCGGTGCATCAGTACCCGTCGCCTTCCTCGTCGAGGAAGAGTAAGAAGGACAGCGGGTTTGTCCGCGCGGCGAAGGCCGCGAGTCGGTTTGCGCGCGATGTTGACCGTCTCGGCGAAGGTGGGCTCGCCGACGCCCGAGAGCCTTGCGCGCGGCTATCTGCGTCTTGACAAAGTCGAGGACGTTGTAGTTGAGCCCGGCAACGAACGTCGACTTGCGGTCGAGGTCGGAGATGAAGCGGTCGAGACACGCCGTCGCCAGGGCGTCGACCTTGGCGCCGAAGTCCCGCGCACGCATGGAGCCCTGACGAGCGTTGCGGTACGCCATGAACGCCTTCTCGACTGCCGCGTCGTCCGTCCAGTGCGCCTTGACGGCCTCGAGGACAGCGGGCAAGGACGGCGCCGAGTTGGCGTCGAACCAGACCTGCGGCGAGATGCCGTCGGCACCCGAGTCCGACGAGAAGAGCGTCCGGATCGCGTAGAAGATCTCCGGCGTCGCATGCTCGCCGATCCGCGAGTCGAGCGCGACGCCATGCGAGCCCAGGTAAAGGGTGACGGAGCGCGCCCAGTTCGCGCTCCGTGTAGTCGAACTTGCCAGTCCACGGCGGCTCCTTTGACCTTGAGCTTGACGGACAGGGTGACCGGGCGAAGAGGAGGGGGGCGAGGCGTAAACACGTACTGCCGGCCCGGCGGTGCGGACGCCGTCCGTCTCGCGTAGAGCGCCTCGAGGCGATCTGCCTCCGCGCGCGCGGCGTCGACCTTGCGGCGGAGGACGTCCGGCTCCGCATCGGCAGCGGACTACGCGAGGGGGAAGCCGTGAGCCCGCTCGGAAAGGAGGTCTTCCTCCTTCAGCTGCTCTCGGCGGCCAGCCGCGCCACTCCTCCTGCTCGAGGGCATCGCAGGCGCGCCTCTGTCTGCCTGCCTACCCTTGAGCGCGCCGCCTCCCGCCTCACCGCCGAGCCATGCGACGCTGCCCGAAGCAGGTGCTCTGGCTGGTGACAAGCTGCGGGTCCGACTGCCCACCTGCCTCGCCTGCGATGGTCGAGTGGTGGGAGGGTCGACCTGCTCGGCAGCGTTCGGATCCAGATGCCGGGGGTGGGAGTGGTGGGAGGCGTTGGAGGACGCGCGAGATGGCGGATCCTCGTCAGGGAATAGTGCCATGGTGAGAGGAGGAGGCGAGGTTGAGTCGGATGCGGGGAGGAAGTGCGGTACGACCAGATCGCGGTGAGGAAGCGCTGGTCGAGGTCGCTGGGCGAGTACTCAGGCGTACCCGAATGGCCGGGCGGAGTGGGAGCGAGAGGAGAGGAGAGGGAGGATGAGGAGGATGGGGAGAGTCGGCGTCGCCGAGCGGAGGACTGTGCCGGGAGGGGTTCGCCAACGGTGGTAGTGCTCTGCTGGGAGGAGCTATGGGCGGAAATAGTGAAGGTACTGACTATTAAAAAGTGCAGAGCGCACTCTCGAGCTCGATGCGAGGGAGGCGGTCTCGTGCTCGTGCGGAGGAGGGACTCGCCGAAGTAATAGTGACTCGAGTGTAGATTCCTGAGCGGAAGGAAGGGAGGGAGGGGATCGCTAGAGGACAAGAGGGGATCCGAAGTCGCTACAACATCCCGCGCGCGCCATCACTCAACCCCCGCACTCGGCTTGACCATCCCGACGACGAAGGAGGAGGGGTCTGCGAGCGAAGGGGACATCAACAGCGACGTTCGGGTAAGAAAGAGAGAGGAAAGGACTCAGCGGATGTCCTTGACGAGCGAGGAAGCGGAGGAAGCGGATGCGGACTTAGCACACCCGCTGCCACCGCCTTCGCCTCCGCGTCGGCGCGCTCGTTTCCCTGAACTCCCGATGACCCAGCACCCACCGCAGGCGCACATGAAGCATGGGGTGCGTCGTCTCGGCGGGCTGGAGCAGCACAGCTTGGTTGTTGATGGCGATGAGGACGACAATAGGCTGCGTGGGGGGGGGGGGACTTGGCGAGGGTTGCGAGGACGAGCTGGAGCCCCTCGAGCCCTGCGACGTAGACGGTCTGGAGGACGCCGAGCTGACGCCGCAGCGCCGCCTACAGCAGCCCCTCGCCATCTTCGTCATCCTCCAGCACCACACGCGAGACGACACCGGCGCCGGCGCGGCAGTCGAGGAGCAAGCCGTCCGAGTAGACGAGGATCGACTCGGACGGGAGGGAGGAGATTTTGGCCAGGTGCATCTCGCATGCCTTCTCCTTCGTCTGGTCAATGCAGGCGTTGATCGCGGGCTCGAGGGCCCAGGGCGCGATAGGGTCAGGGAGGAGGGTCTCGACGCAGAGGGTGGGTGTGAGGAGCGGGAACGCGAGGAGAGCACAGTGGAGCGGGCTGACGTGGACGGTGGAGGGCGCCACGCGCGCGAGCGCACGCGACGGTGGAGTGGGTGGGATGGCAGGGCGGCGATGGCGCAGCGCGCAAGGCGGAAGAGCGACTTCTGCAGGCGGAGGCGGACAGGCTGAAGGCCCGCCTCTACGGCGAGCGCTTCTCCCGCGGTGGTGCGCGTTCTGCCGCATACACATGCGCATGCCTCCTTCCACACGCGCATGCCTCCTTCCACACGCACACGAGCGGGCTGACCTGGTCTGTGCCGCTCGCAGGGTCGAATCACGCGGCGCTCGCCCAAGCGAGCCGCGGCAGCACACACGCAACAACGACACGCCGCGCGGCGCGAGCCAGCGCCCGGCGTGTAGCCAGGCCGACGCGCCCAGGCCTCCGCAGCGCCACGTTCGGCGGTCGGCGGTGCGGGCGATGTGCGGGCTGAAGGCAAGCTTCTCGTCGATCTCGGTCCCGAGCATCGTGAGGGATGGCGCGTAGGCGACCGGCACGCCGCGGGGGAGGACGCGGGGCAGGTGGTCAGGGCGACGCTGGTTTGGCGGGAGGTAGAGGACTGCGTCCGTCTTGCTCGGTCCGAAGGCGGAGTCGTGCGAGTCGGACCGCGCCTTCATGCCGGGGATGAGTGAGTTCATCGCGCTGACCATGTTCTCGACATTCTTGCCCCATGACAGGATTCTCACGTTGTCGATCCACCCAAACGCGGTCGTCGCTGTCGTCGCGCACGCGCGGAGGAGGGGTGTTGTAGAGGAGGAAGAGGACGGGTGAGAGAGGTGAGCCCTGCAGCAGCCCACTCTCCCACGTGATCTCCTCGCTGACGATCCCCTCGAGGCGCAGGCGGCAGGACCGGTCGGTCAGGAACGACTCGACCCACCGGAGGGCGGGCGTGGGGAGGCCAAGCGCGGCAAGGTTAGAGGTGAGTTGCGCGGTTCTCACGCTCAATAACGCGTTCACGACATCAAGGGCGAGCCCGACAACGGCATTCCCGCGCCGCCACTGACGCCTGATCTTGTCGACGACGCAGACAACCGCCTCCTCCGAGGACCACCCGGGAAGAAGAACGGCAAAAAATGGGGTCGAATTCGCTATGGTAGAGTGCCAGGCACAGCCGGACGGCCATGACAGGTATGGGAAAAAAACACGCACTGGCGGCGTAAAGCAGGGTGGTGGGTTTCATAGGTAGGGGGAGGGAGGTGTGGGGTGTTGCTGCAGAGTTGCCGCCATAGGCGCTCTCAGCCGGCACTTTCCCCAATCACTGCACCGATGGTGCAGTGGTCCGTCCGGGGCAGGGCCAGCGAGATTCAAGCCCCGGTCCTCTCTCCATTTTGGTCGCGGGTTCGATCCCTGCCTGCACGCGGCGCACGGTTCCCTTTTGCATCTCCCCGCTCCTGTCCGCTGCACCCCCTCTCTCTCCTCAGCGCTTCACTCGTCCCTCGCTGGGGAGCAGGTCCGTTCGCCTCTTTTGTCTCTGGCTAGACTGCCATCTAACTCAGCGCTTCACTCGTCCCTCGCTGGGGAGCAGAGAGAACAGGTTACGAGCCCGACGAACTTCGACCGCCGCCTCTGCCCCCCCCACCGCCCGCCTGGCCGCCGCGCCGCCCTCGTTGCTGCCGTGCCGAAGCACGAGGAGGACCCCTCCGCCGCCCCGCGGCCGCCGCTCACCATCCCTTCGCGTCCGGCCTCTCCCGTCGACTTCGCCTCTGCGGCGCCGACAACTCGACGTCTGGTGCATCCAGATCCGCGGACTCGTCGGGCGGATGCGTACAGGGTCATGACTGGCGAGCTGACCCGCGCACATCCCGCCCCCTCTCCCCGCCGAGTGGGCGCCCTGAACGACTTTGCGGTCTCGTCGCTCGTCATCTCGTCGCGGCGGCCGTCATCCACCAGCGTCAAGGCGTCGAGGTCGAGCGCTGCAGCGTGCATGCGCCCTTCGCGGCGTTCGGGCGACCCGGCGCGCGGGCGCCCTCCGCCTCCTCACCAGCTTCTGGGGGCTCTCGCTCCCGGTCGCCTCGCGGAGGCGTTCGACTCGTTCGCCAAGGACTACCGCCACGCTCGCGGCGCTCCGCCTCGCAAAGGTCGATCTTGACCGATCTACAGCTCGCCTCCTCTCGCGCCCTCCCGTCGTCCCTCGCCGCCCTGCAGACGACCATCGCCGTTGCCAACCAGGCAGCGCTGCCCAAGCCGGGCGTCATCACCCGACGCCGTCCGGGCAGTCCTCCGCACCGCCCGACCAGCGGTGGCGTCGCCTCGTCGCCCGCTCGGACGCCCGTGTCCGCCCCTGCCCCGCGTGCAAGGCCAACCACTGGCTCGCGCGTCTGCCCTAAGCGTGGCGAGTACGGGCGGCACGCCCAGCGGCAGCGTCGCAAAGCTTCGCCACTGCCGCGGCTCGCGGCCCGTGGCCCGGCGCGGCTGATCGCCGTCGGCGCCCTCGCATACGCTCCTCGACGGCGTCGGCATCGAGGTTGGCTCGCTAGCTCCCTCTCCGCGCAGCGGCGTGCGCGCCGTCCTCAACAGCGGCGCGTCGCACTTCGATGTGGCGTCTCCCTCTTCGCCAACCTCCGCCCGTTACCCCTTCGCCCGTGGGGGGGATCAGCAGCCAGAACGGGCTCAGGGTCACCGGCGTCGGCACCCTCTTCCTCCGCCTCGCGGGCGGCCGCGTCGTCAAGCTCAACGGTGCCCTCCTCGTCCCGGGCATCTCGACGACGCTCATCTCGTCGGCCCAGCTGTACGACCTGCGGCGTCACCCGACCTTCGCCAAGCACGCGGCTCGCGGCGGGCGGCGTCGTCTCGCCAACGCGCATCGGCAGCGGGCTGTATCGCCTCGGCCAGCGAGCTCGTCGACCCGTCTCCGATGTCATCCGTCGTCAGCTCTCCTCGCAGCATCCAGCTCGCAGGCCGAGCTGACCATCTGGCACCAACGGCTCGCGCACCTCGCTCCCAGGTCGCTGAAGTCGCTGGCCAAGTCGGGTGATGTGACGGGGCTGGACATCGTCGCGGGCTCGGCAGGTGGCGACGGGGTCTGCAACGTCTGCCACGTCGCCCACTGTCGCGCCTCCCGTTCCCGCACTGTGGCGATCGGCGGCGCACACCGCTGAGCTCGTTCACTCGGGCGTCCTCAGCGTGAACGTCCTCGCTCGGCGGCCGTCGCTCGTCGTCACGTTCACGAGACGACTTCTCGCATGCTCTGGAGTCGAGCCTCGCGCGCAAGTCCGACGTCTCGCCGCCTTCATGCGCTTCAAGGCGGCGGCAGAAGCAGTCGGGGCACCGCCTGCAGCGTCTCCGCTCCGACAGTACGTCTGCGCGCGTTCGCCACCAACTTCCTCCACGAGCACGGCATCACGCGAGGCGTCAGTGCCGTGCTCGCCACAGTCGAGCAGCGTCGCCCGGCGCGTCAACCGCTCCATCGTCGAGGGCATCATCGCTCCTCGGACAAGCGGCGCCCCCAAGGACCTGTGGGCTGAGCGCTGCGCGTTCGTCTTCGTCAAGAACCGCTCGCCACGCCGCGCTTGACGGCAAGGTCCCCTGCGACTTGGCGCAAGCAGCCCGCTGTCTCGACATGCTCAGCGTCTGGGGCTGCCGCGCCTGCACACACCGTCACCCACGGGCGCTCCAAGCTCGGCGACAAGGCGATCCGCTGCGTCTTCAAGTGGTACGGCGGCGACGGCGTACCGCCTCGACCCCTTCGCGCCAAGGTCGTCCGCGCTGCACGCCAGCCTTCATCGAAGCAGTTCCGCTGCGCGCCCGGCGCCGTCCGTCGCCACGCGCCCTCGTCGCGACCTCCGCCCTTCGAGCTCGTCATCTCGCCAGCCTCGGCGCGCCCGGCAGCTCGGCGCCGCGAGACGCCGCCGCCCAGGCGCCGCGCGCCGCTCGCCTGCGCCCGGCCACGCTTAGCGCTGCGAGCTCCTCTTCCGACGCGCGCGCCGGCGCGTCCATCGTCATGCGAGGCGCCCGTCGCCGGGCCCTCCCGACTCGCGGACCCGATCGACTTCGGCGACCCTTTGAAGCGCCACGCTTCATACGTCGAGGCCATGCCGCTGGTACCAGCGACTCACTGCCGCCCCGCCCGGCAGCGACCCGCGCTCCGTCGTCGGATCCCGCAACCATCGTGAGGCGTCGCGACGCCGACAGCGATCGGTGGCGTGCAGGTGAGCAGGGCGAGTTCACCTCGCTCGCGTAGTACAAGGTCTTCCCGCGCGTCGACCGCGACAGCGTGCAGTTGCGCCAAGATCCTCGGTGCCGTTTCGTCTACCGGCGCAAGAAGGACCAGCACGAGCGTCACCGGCCACAAGGTGCGCCTCGTCGCCCAGGGCTTCTCGCAGCGCCCGGCGTCGACTTCCGCGAGCGTTCACCCCGTCGCCAAGTTCACGTCCATCCGCGTCCTGCTCGCGCTCGCGGCGCGTGGCAAGATGCACGTCCATCAGGCCGACGTCGACAAGGCGTACCTCCACGGCGAGCTCGGCGAGGAGCTCTACATGCGCGTGCCGGAGGGCATCGACGACCCGGCGCTCGCCGGCAAGGCGCTCAAGCTCGACCGCGCGCTCTACGGCCTCAAGCAGGCTGGCCGTGTCTGGAACCACCGCATCCACGCCACACTCGTGCGCCTTGGCTACGTGCGCACCAGGTCCGACGCCTGCATCTACGTGCGCCGGGACGGGGGGGTCGCGCACTACATCGCCCTCTACGTCGACGACCTCCTCTTCGTCTCGCCGTCGCTCGACGAGGTTGCCCGTGTCAAGGCCGGCCTCAAAGAGGAGTACGGGATCAAGGACCTCGGCGAGGCGCGCTTCATCCTCGGCATCCAGATCCACCGCCGCTCGGACGGCGGCATCTTCCTCTCGCAGCGCGCTGCACTCGAGGCGTCCTCCTCCGCCTCGGGCAAGCGGGCTGCCGTCCGCCCGATGATCCCCCTCTCGCAGCTGCGCAGCGCGCCGGAGGACCACACCCCGTCGCCGTCCTTCCGCCGCAGATACCTCCAGGCCGTCGGGTCGCTGATGTACGCCATGCTCGGCACGCGCCCGGACCTCGCCCACTCCGTCGGCGTCCTCGGCCGGCACGCCAACCGCCCCGACGAGACGCACTGGGCCGCGGCGGTCCGCGTCTGCCAGTACCTCAAGGCGACGCTAGACTACGGCATTGAGTACGCCCGGATGATTCCCCTCTCGTCGGGTTCGGCGTACAGCGACTCCGACTGGGCGCCTGCGTCGACGCCGTGGTCCACGATGGGCTACGCCTTCGTCTCGCCTCCGCGCCGTCTCCTGGTCGTCCAGTTGCAACCTCGCGTCGCGGCGTCCTCAACGGAGCGGAGTACCTCGGCCTCTCGCACGCGTCCAGGAGGCCGTCTTCCTCCGCCAGCTCCTCGGCGAGCTCGGCCACGGCGCGCCCGGGCCGCCACCCTCCTCGGCGACAACCAGGCGCCAACGCGCTGTCGCGGCGGCGCACGACCGCACCGCCACCTCCGCCTCACAGAGCACTTCGTCCGTGAGCAGGTCGAGCAGGCGTCATCGCCGTCACCTACATCCCGACCGCGCGCGGTCGCTGATGCGATGGCGAAGGTGCTCCAGCGCCGCGTTGCCGGCACCGCGCGCTCGGGGTCAAGCCGCCCGAGCGAGGGGTGTTGCTGCAGAGTTGCCGCCATGGCGCTCTCAGCCGGCACCCCAATCACTGCACCGATGGTGCAGTGGTCCGTCGGGGCAGGGCCAGCGAGATTCAAGCCCGGTTCTCTCTCCATTTTGTCGCGGGTTCGATCCCCTGCGCCTTGTATGCACGGTTCCTTTTGCATCTCCCCGCTCCTGTCCGCTGCACCCCCTCTCTCTCCTCAGCGCTTCACTCGTCCCTCGCTGGGGAGCAGGTCCGTTCGCCTCTTTTGTCTCTGGCTAGACTGCCATCTAACTCAGCGCTTCACTCGTCCCTCGCTGGGGAGCAGAGAGAACATGGGGTGGGAGATTTGGAATGAGAGAAATGGGGCATGAAATGCGGGAGGAAGGAGAGGGAGGGGAGTTGGGCATCGGGGTTGATAGGAGCCGGAGCGCGCACCTGGCACCTTTGTCCCACCTCCTCCACCGTGTCCAGGTGCACCTGTCCTCCTACATCATCGTTGCCCCGTCCTGCAGCGCATTGACGACCTCGACGAGCGAACCGGCCCGTCGCGTTGATGAAGTGCAGGAGTGGGCGTGTGAGCGCCGGGGTTGGAGAGTAGCCGCACAAGGGGCGGCATGGAGCGCACATACAGCCTGCTGAGGAACATGGCGCACAGCATGGCGGTTGAAGGGGCAGTCAAGGAGGAAGTGCTTGCGCGTATTGATGGCCACGCCGCAGTCGCAGAAGCCGGACAGGCGATGCTGGATCCACTGCTTGTGGCAATTGAGGCCGAAGAAGTCGAGCCGCATGCGGGCGAGCAGCATGCTCTCCCTGTGGGAGAAGGAAGGAAGGAAGGAAGTCCGAGTTTCAAGTCATCTCCGGCCTACCAAGGCCCATGTAGACCGGCTCAGCAACCCCGCTGCCCAGGGGTAAGTAGTAGTGTGAGGTGAGGGTGTGAAACGGTGAAGAACGAGCTAAAAAGCGTCGAAAACGGGCTGAAAACGGCTAAGTTGAGGTGAGGGGGTGATGAGAGGAAAAACAGGGTAGATAGTGGGTGCGCTTAGGGCGCAGGGGGTAGCAGTGGGTGCTGTGAGTGAGTACAGAAGAAGAATGGTGAAGAAAGGGGGTGAAATGAGCGAGAAATGGGTGAAGGGGGTGAGGAGGCCAAGATGGGCGCAAACGGTGATGAAAAGAGCGGCAAGGAGAGTCGTGCTGCGGGTATAGGTAGAGGAGTAACGTAGGAATGAGGGAGAGGAAGAAGAACGGCGAAAAACGGGGGCGAAACGGCTAAGATAGAGGGTCTGGGGGAGGGCAGACGGCCGCGATGGGTATGGGGAAGGAAGAAGCGCAGATGGCGCGAAAAGGTATGGTGTATTTGGTAAAGGAGGGGTGGGAGGGATGGGAGACGGAAAAGGAGGGAAAAAGGGCGAGGTTTGGGGGAGAAGGGGGAGGGGAGGGGGAAGGGGGGGATGGGCATCGGGGTCGTTGAGAGCCGGTGGGCGCACCTGCCACCTTCTGCCTGGCTCCTCCGCCTCCTCCTAGTCCACCTGTCCTCCTACGCCGCCCTAGTCCCGTCCTGCGCCGCGTCAACGACCTCGTACAGCCTCGGGAATCGATCCGTTGAGTTGATGAACCGGAGGAGCGGGCGCGCGCGCGCTGGGTCGGAAAGCAGCCGCTCGAGAGGCGGCATTGTGCGTAGATGCAGCTCGCGGAGGAGCGCGGCGCGCGGCGCGGCGTGGAGGGTGCATTCAAGGAGGAAGTGCGCGCGCGTCTCAATGGCGGCGCCGCAGTCGCAGAGGCCGTTCGGGTGGCGCTGGATCCGCTGCTTGTGGCGGTTGAGGCCGATGACGTCCAGCCGCAGGCGGGCAAGCAGCGAGCTTGGCCGGCGCGAGAGCTGGGCGTGGTAGCGGGCGAACGCGGCGCCGGGGGGCTGGGGCGCGATCTCGCGAAGTCCCGCCCCCCTGGGGTGGGCACGCCACCTCGCCTCCCAGGCGCGCGCCTGCTCCTCCTTGAAGGCCTGCTTGACCGCCGCGACGCTCTTGACCATTGCCCTGCGGTCCTCGAGCCGCTCGTCGGCGTTGACGAGGCGGGCGAGGGGGGCGATGACGTGGCGGGCCGAGCTCGCCGCCCGCGCGCTCGTCTCGCCCTCCCCTCCCCACCACTCGTCGCCCTCGTCGCTCGAGAGCGCGAGAGAGTCATCGATGCCCCTCCTGGGCATCACCACGCCACGCCTGCGCCGCTGCGTGGGCGCGCGCACCTCCTCCTCCGCCTCCGCGCCCGCCTTGGCGCAGAGGTCGGCTCGCTCGTTCCCCTCGATGCCCGCGTGGCCCGGCACCCAGGAGATGGAGACGCACAGGTTCGGGTGCGTGGTTTCCAGCTCCTGCGCGAGTGCTCGGATGGCGAGGCGGAGGTGCTGGCCGGAGGCGGGCGAGGTTGGGTGAAGGACAGCCGCCTGGTTGTCGGCGCAGACGTGCACGGTGGAGGGGAAGGGGAGGGGCGGGAGGGTTGTGAGCGTGTGCAGCGCTAAGCGCAGCCCCTCAAGCTTGCCGACGTAGACCGTGTGCTGCTAAGCGTGGTACTGAGCGAAGGCAGCGCCAGGGGGACGGAGCATAATCTTGCGAAGTTCTTCCCCCCCTAGAGTGGGCTCGCCATCTTGCGCCCTAGGCCCGCAGCTGCTCCTCTGTGAAGGCCTGCTTGATCGCAGCGATGCTCTTGACCATCGATCTGCGGTCTTGAAGCCGCTCATCGGCATCGACGAGGCGTGCAAGATGTGGCGGGCCGAGCTCACCACCCGCGTGCTTGTCTCTCCCTCTCCTCCCCACCACTCGTCGCCCTCGTCGCCTGAGAGCGCGAGCGACTCGTCGACGGCCCTCCTCGGCATCACCACGCCGCGCCTGCTCCGCTGCGCGGGCGCGCGCACCTCCTCCGCCGCCTCCGCGCCCGCCTTGGCGCAGAGGTCGGCTCGCTCGTTCCCCTCGATGCCCGCGTGACCCGCTTGGTCCGGCACCCAGGAGATGGCGACGCACACGTTCGGGTGCGTAGTTTTCAGCTCCTGCGCGGGTGCTCGGATGGCGAGGCAGAGGTGCTGGCCGGAGGAGGGGGCGGGGGAGGTTGGGTGAAGGACGGCCGCCTGGTTGTCGGCGCAGAGGTGCGCAGTGGAGGGGAAGGGGAGGGGCGGGAGGGTCGTGAGCGTGTGCAGCGCGAGGCGCAGCCCCTCGAGCTCGCCGACGTAGACTGTCTGCTGACTGCCAAGCACTGCCCCCTTCTCTAGCCCGACGCCATCCTCCAACTCCGCTCGCGCCGCCAGGCCGGCGCCCACACGCCTGGCCATTGAACTCCTATCGCTGTAGGCGCTGACTTGCTCGGCTGAAGAGCCGCGAGGAGCTCGAGGTGCGTCTTCTCTGCCTCCTCTTTTGACGCGGCGACAATGCCCGGCGCGGGCGGGTTGGCCCCCCACAGCGCGACGGCCTCAGTTCTCGACCGCGAGGGCGGGCGGCGGGCGGGAGCATTGAGGGGCAGAGATGGAGTGCGCGGTTCAGCGGCGACCGGTGGCCTTGGGGAGCGCGGTGCGCGCGAGGCATGCGTGAGCGTGGAGGGGGTGCGTCGGCGCGGCGGCGCGCGCGTACAGACCGATGCGGTGCAGGACGCCGTCGAGGGGGAGCTCGACGGTGGGAGCGCAGCTTCGACCTCGAGCGCCGCGAGGGCCAAGACGCCGTAGCCGCCGGTAACAAGGCGGGGCGCAGGAGCACTGGATCAGCTCAAGAGCCTTCGCTAACCTCCCCTCCTTCTTCTCCCCCTTCTCCCACCGGACGCTTGCCATCCACAGCCGGTGCGGATAGTAGCATGCGCGGACTGTCCCGCGCACATACCGCACCTGTAGCCCGTCCTGTGCGCGTGCGAGGAGCACGATGCCGCCTGCTGCGGCGGCGCTGCGCGAGGCGCACCGCCGCCGGTGTGCGTCGAATGTCAGGTGCGCGCCGAGCGTCGCGCCGAGCATGACGAGCT
Source organism: Rhodotorula kratochvilovae (assembly GCA_019926025.1). Lineage (NCBI taxonomy): Eukaryota > Fungi > Basidiomycota > Microbotryomycetes > Sporidiobolales > Sporidiobolaceae > Rhodotorula > Rhodotorula kratochvilovae. The sequence continues at coordinate 84,980 of JAHSUG010000029.1, read as the reverse complement.
TGTTGTTGTAGGCGATTGCCGCGCCGTCAAGGACGACATTCACCTCACCGCCCTTGTTCAGAAGACGTCGGTGGGCACGCGCTCGTTGAGGGTGTTGACGGAGCTAAGCAGGCTGACATGGACAATCCACCGTAGGCGGTTGTCGATTCGGAGCGGCATGCGCAGAGGAGCAATGTGTTGTACGTGAGGAAGAGGGCGGGGGACAGAGGTGAGCCCTGCGGGAACCCGCTCCGCCACTCCACCGGCTCGCTGCTGGCGCCCTTGAGGACGAGCAAACAGGTCCGCCTGCTCATGAACGACTGGATCCACGCCCGCGGCGCCGCAGGTACGCACCCTTTCAAGCTCATCGTCAAGGATGTCCGCCCTCAGGTAGGGGAGCACCTTGGCAACGTCGAGCGTGACCCCGCTGACGACCTGCCTGCACCGATGCTGATGCCGGATCTCGTCGACGAAGCAGATCACGACATCCTCCGCCGACCGACCCTTGCGCCCGCCGACATGCTCGACCGGCCAGACGCCGTGCTCGCCGAGGTCCGAGAGGCGCCGTGCGACGATCGACTCCAGCAGCTTGGCGAGGCAGCGCTCAAACACGATCAGCCGGTACGCCTTCGGCTCGGTGTAGTCAGGCTTCTTCGGCTTGCGGAGCCCGACGCCGATGCAGTTGCGCCAGGATCGCGGGAGGTGGCCGAGTGCGAGCGAGGCGGCAAGGAGCGGGACGAGCCGCGGCGCAAGGGCAAGACACATCGCCTGATGGGCGACGGTGGGGATGCCGTCGTAACCAGCAGCAGCGAACAGGCGTGCAGCAAACAACGCTGACCGTACCTTGTGCTCCTGCAGTGGCGGCCAGTCGTGCTCGAAAGGCGAGTCGCTCGTGGCAACAGCATCTGCGGGCAGTGCGGTATGCTCACATGTGTGGTGATTGTTTGTTTTACACGGTGCATAACGCCCCGGGCGTAATTATACGTTAGGAGGAGGACTGACTCGTGACCTCGTCTCCTCCACAGGAACCGGCGCGGCGGGCTGGACCTCGGGCAGGGGGACAGGCTTGAGTAGGGCAAGCTTGTCAAGCGGTGATGAGGTGTACAACCCGTCTCCCTCGTTGAGCGGCGGCGTAGTTGCTGACCCTCCTCGCCCCGACACCTTCTTGACCGCCTTCCATGTTGCTGCAGAGTTGCCGCCATAGGCGCTCTCAGCCGGCACTTTCCCCAATCACTGCACCGATGGTGCAGTGGTCCGTCCGGGGCAGGGCCAGCGAGATTCAAGCCCCGGTCCTCTCTCCATTTTGGTCGCGGGTTCGATCCCCTGCGCACGCGCGCGCGCACGGTTCCCTTTTGCATCTCCCCGCTCCTATCCGCTGCACCCCCTCTCTCTCCTCAGCGCTTCACTCGTCCCTCGCTGGGGAGCAGGTCCGTTCGCCTCTTTTGTCTCTGGCTAGACTGCCATCTAACTTAGCGCTTCACTCGTCCCTCGCTGGGGAGCAGAGAGAACAGGTTACGAGCCCGACAAACTTTTCGACCGCCGCCTCTGCCCTCCCCCACCGCCCGCCTGGCCGCCGCGCTCGCCTCGTTGCTGCCGCCATGCCGAAGCACGAGGATTCTCCGGCCCGACTTGCGGCGGCCGTACCACCATCCCTTCGCGTCCGACCGCCCTCCCCGTCGACTCGCACCTCCGGGCGCCGACAACTACGACGTCTGGTGCATCCAGATCCGCGGACTCGTTGGGCCGGATGCGTACAGGGTCATGACTGGCGAGCTGACCCGCGCACATCCCGCCCCCCTCCCCGCCGAGTGGGCCCGCCTGAACGACTTTGCGGTCTGTCGCTGTCATCTCGTGCGCGGCGTCCGTCATCCACCACGCCCAAGACGTCGAGGTCGACGCAGACGCCGTCACTGGTGCCCTTCACGACGTGCCTGCCGACCGACGCGCAGGGCGCCTCCGCCTCCTCACCAGCTTCTGGGGCTCGCTCCCGGTCGCCCGCCGAGGCGTCGACTCGTTCGCCAAGGACTACCGCGCCACGCTCGGGGCGCTCCGCCTCGCAGCGTCGATCTTGACACGATCTACAGCTCGCACCTCCTCGCCGTCCTCCCGCCGTCCCGCCGCCCCTGCAGACGACCATCGCGTTGCCAACCAGGCGACGCTGCCTGCCGGACGTCATCCTCGACATCGTCCGGAACGAGGTCCGCACCGCCGACCAGCGGCGCGCCGTCGCCGCCGCAGCTCCGACGCTCGCCGCCGTCGCCCTGCCCCGCGCAAGGCCAACCACTGGCTGCGCGCCTGCCCTAAGCGCGAGCGAGTACCGGGCGGCACGCCGCGACGCTCGCAAGGCGTCCGCAAAGCTCGCCACTGCCGCGGCTCCGCGCCCGCGGCCCGGCCGCGGCTGATCCCGCCGTCGGCGCCCGCCACGCTCCTCGACGACGTCGGCATCGAGGGTTGGCTCGCAGCTCCTCTCCGCCCCGGGCGGTGTCGCGCGCGCCCGTCCTCGACAGCGGCGCGCTGCACTCGATGTGCGGTGACGTCTCCTTCGCCAACCTCCGCCACGCACCTTCGCCCGTGGGGATCAGCAGCCAGAACGGGCTCAGGGTCACCGGCGCCGCACTCTCTTCCTCCGCCTCGCTGGCGGCCGCGTCGCCAAGCTCAACGGTGCCCTCCTCGCCCCGGGCATCTCGACGACGCTCATCTGCTGGCCCAGCTGCACGACCTGCACGGCACCACCGACCGCTAAGCACGCGACGCCGCGCGCTGACGGCGCTGTCTCGCCAACGGCACGCAGATCGGGCGCTGCATCGCCTGACGGCGAGCTCGCTCGACCCGTCTCCCGATGTCATCGTCGGCAGCTCTCTCGCAGCATCCAGCTCGCAGGCCGAGCTGACCATCTGGCACCAACGGCTCGCGCACCTCGCTCCCAGGTCGCTGAAGTCGCTGGCCAAGTCGGGTGATGTGGCGGGCTGGACATCGCCGCGGGCTCGGCAGGTGGCGACGGGGTCTGCAACGTCTGCCACGCCGCCCACTCGCCGCGCCTCCCGTTCCCGCACTCGGCGATCGGGCGAGCGCACCGCTCGAGCTCGCTCACTCGGACGCCCTCAGCGTGAACGCCCTCGCCGGGCGGCCGCTGCTACGCCGTCACGCTTCACGGACGACTTCGCGCATGCTCTGGGTCGAGCCTCGCGCGCAAGTCCGACGCCCGCCTTCATGCGCTTCAGCGGCGGCAGAGAACGAGTCGGGCACCGCCAGCGTCCGCCCGACAACGCGGAGAGTACGCTCGACGCGTTCACCAACTTCCTCCACGAGCACGGCATCACGCCGAGACGCCAGTGGTACTCGCCACAGTCGAACGGCGCCGCCGAGCGCTCAACCGCTCCATCGCCGAGGCATCATCTCGCCTCGGACAAGCCGGCGCCCCAAGGACCTGTGGGCTGAGGCGCTGCACGCGCTCGCTTCGTCAAGAACTGCTCGCCGACGCCGCTTGACGGCAAGGTCCCTCGCGACTTGGCGCAAGCAGCCCGCCTGCCTCGACATGCCGGCGTGGGGCTGCGCGCCTGCTAATCACCCACGGCGCCTCCGCTGCCGACGACAGGCGATCCGCTGTCTTCGTTGGTATCGACGGGCGACGGGTCACAGATCGCTTCTACGACCCGCGCGCGCGCAATCGCTCGTTGGATGGCGCGCTTCATCGAAAGCACGAGTTCCGCGCGCGCTGCGCGCTCGTCGACACGTGCCCTCGCTCGGCGACTTCCGCTTCGCGCTCGCTATCTCGCCAGCCTCGCGCTGACGCCTGGCGCCAGACGCTGCACCGCAGGCAGCGGCACGCGCCGCCTGCGCTTGCGCTGCCCCGCGCGCACAGCGAGCTCCTCTTCCAGACGCCGGCGCGTCCATCGCTCGAGCGAGGCCGCCCTGTCGCCGGGCCCTCCCGACTCGCCGGACCCGATCGACTTCCTCGACGACCCTCGCGCCACGCGCCCACGCCGAGGCCATGCTCGCTGGTACCAGCGACTCACTCGCCGCGCCGACGACGACTTCGGCCCCGTCGTCGGATCCCGCAACCATCGTGGAGGGCGCGACGCCGACAGCGATCGTGGCGTGCAGGTGAGCAGGACGAGTTCACCTGCCCGCGACGAGTACAGGTCTTTCACGCCGCCGATCAAGGATGCAGCTGCGGGCGCCAAGATCCTCGGGTGCCGTTCGTCTACCGCGCAAGAAGGACCAGCACGGGCGCGTCACCGGCCACAAGGTGCGCCTCGTCGCCCAGGGCTTCGCAGCGCCCGGCCGACTTCCGCGAGACGTTCGCCCCGTCGCCAAGTTCACGTCCATCCGCCCTGCTTAGCGCCTGGCGCGCGGCAAGATGCACGTCCATCAGGCCGCGTCGACAAGGCGTACCTCCACGGCGAGCTCGGCGAGGAGCTCTACATGCGCGTGCCGGAGGGCATCGACGACCCGGCGCTCGCCGGCAAGGCGCTCAAGCTCGACCGCGCGCTCTACGGCCTCAAGCAGGCTGGCCGTGTCTGGAACCACCGCATCCACGCCACACTCGCGCGCCTTGGCTACGTGCGCACCAGGTCCGACGCCTGCATCTACGTGCGCCGGGACGGGGGGGTCGCGCACTACATCGCCCTCTACGTCGACGACCTCCTCTTCGTCTCGCCGTCGCTCGACGAGGTTGCCCGTGTCAAGGCCGGCCTCAAAGAGGAGTACGGGATCAAGGACCTCGGCGAGGCGCGCTTCATCCTCGGCATCCAGATCCACCGCCGCTCGGACGGCGGCATCTTCTCGCAGCGCGCTACCTCGAGGACGCTCCTCTGCCTGGCAAGCGGGCTGCCGCCCGCGCCACCCCGATGATCCTCTCCCGCAGCTGCGCAGCGCCGAGGACCACACCCGTCGCCGTCCTTCCGCCGCAGATACCTCCAGGCCGCCGGGTCGCTGATGTACGCCATGCTCGGCACGCGCCGACTCCGCCCACTCCGTCGGGCGTCCTCGGCCGGCACGCCAACCGCCCCGACGAGACGCACTGGGCCGCGGCGGTCCGCGTCTGCCAGTACCTCAAGGCGACGCTAGACTACGGCATCGAGTACGCCCCGGATGATTCCCCTCTCGTCGGGTTCGAGGCGTACAGCGACTCGACTGGGGCGCCTGCGTCGACACCGCGGTCCACGATGGGCTACGCCTTCTGCCCCGCCCGGCGCCGTCTCCTGGTCGTCAAGTTGCAACCTCGCGCCGCGCCGTCCTCAACGGAGGCGGAGTACCTCGGCCCCGCACGCGTCCAAGGAGGCCGTCTTCCTCCGTCAGCCTCGGCGAGCTCGGCCACGACGCGCCCGGCCCGCCACCCTCCTCGGCGACAACCAGGGCGCCAACGCGCTGTCCGCGACGCGCAGTTCCACGACCGCACCCGCCACCTCCGCCTCACAGAGCAGCCGTCCGCGAGCAGGTCGAGCAGGCGTCATCGCCGTCACCATCCCGACCGCGCGCATGGTCGCTGATGCGATGACGAAGGCGCTCCCGGCGCCGGCGTTTGCCGGGCACCGCGCCGCGCTCGGGGTCAAGCCGCTTCGAGCGAGGGGGGGTGTTGCTGCAGAGTTGCCGCCATAGGCGCTCTCAGCCGGCACTTTCCCCAATCACTGCACCGATGGTGCAGTGGTCCGTCCGGGGCAGGGCCAGCGAGATTCAAGCCCCGGTCCTCTCTCCATTTTGGTCGCGGGTTCGATCCCCACGCGCGCGCGACGGTTCCTTTTGCATCTCTGCCTGCTATCCGCTGCACCCCCTCTCTCTCCTCAGCGCTTCACTCGTCCCTCGCTGGGGAGCAGGTCCGTTCGCCTCTTTTGTCTCTGGCTAGACTGCCATCTAACTCAGCGCTTCACTCGTCCCTCGCTGGGCAGCAGAGAGAACATTCCACAGCCTCTTCTCCGTCACCTCCAAGGCTTGACGGCTGCGAGGAGTGCGGCAGGCTCGACGCTGCGCAAGAGGTGGCGTGGCGGGAACACCACTTTCGGTGGTCTGAGGTCGAGCGTGAGGCGGAAGGGGCGGTAGTCGGACAGCGGGTCGAGGCGCTCATCAACACCACAGCTGACTTAACGATCCTCCGCGCGCAGGTCACCGAGAACGAGGTCGATGACGGGTGCGGGAGGAGCCGTTGCGGTAGGTGAGGGTGCCGGAAGAGGAGGGGATCACCCAAGTCAGACTCACCACGCTGACCCTGATTGTCCCACCCCTGCGTGCCCTCCCCTTCCGGTCATTGCCTTCTGCCACACCGCCTGCGACAGCGGCGGGATTATGCACGTGAAGATCCCATGCTCGATCTCCTCTGCCCACAACTCGTTGCCGTCCACGGCAGAAGCAGGCGCGCGGCACTCAATTGTCCCGCCGCTGCGCTAGCTCGCGAACAGACTGGGCGTCTGCTCGAGGGTCGTGGACGCCAGCAAGGGTGGCTTGAGTGATGAGCGGCAAGATGGGCCATGATGGGGAGATCTGTATCACGCTCGGCACATGTGACATGCTCACCAACGCCGGTTTGACTAGGAGGATGTCAGGTGTGACTGTGCCGGCAGGGTGGAGGTGGGGGCGGTCGACATGTGTGCTTCTGACATCTTCGCCCTCTTCCTGACGCAACCCTCCCACATCCTTTTGCACCTCAAGCGCCCCTCGTGAGCTACCCAGAGTTCGCCATTGCCGTCATACAAGGCGCTGACCAGCTCCGATCCCACAGCTCCGCGATATCGGCCGCCTCGCACGCCGGCGCGCCGGCCGCACCGCGCTGGACGCGGCAGCTCGTCATCGCGTGTGTGCTGCCGCGGCTCGTCTGGGCGAGCGACGTGTGGTTGGACCCTGCGAGCGGCACAGACCGGGTCAGCCCGCTCGCGCGCGTCTGGAAAGAAGCCTGCCGCCTCGTGTGCGGAGGCACACGCACTGCGGCCAGCGAGGCGCTCGCGGTCGAGGCCGGCTTCCCCCCCGTCCGCCTCCTGCTGCGCAAGTCGCTCTTCCGAGCCGCCGTCCGCGCCCTCGCCGCCCCGCCGGCGCACCCGCTCCACCACCGCGTACGCCTTGCGCGCGCCTCACCCGCGGCTGTCCACGCCGGGCCGCTCCACCGCGCCCTCATCGCATACCCGCTCCTCGCACCGACCCTTCCCGTCGAGACCCTCCTGCCCGACCCCATCGCGCCCTGTGCCCCCGAGCCCGTACTCGACGTCCGCATCGACGAGACGAAGGAGAAGGCGCTGGAGACGCACCTGGCCGAGATACCCGCCCTGCCTTCCGAGTCGCTGCTTGTCTACTCGGACGGGTCCCTCCTCGGAGCTACTGTGGGCGTCGCTGCGGAGTCAGCTCGGCGCCCTCCAGACGGTCTACGTTGCGGAACTCAAAGGGCTCCGCCTCGCCCTTGCGACCCTCGCTGAGTCGCCTCCACCCACGCAGCCCGCCGTCGTCCTCATCGCCATCGACAACCAAGCGGTGCTGCTCCAGCCCGCCTCGACCGCGCCCACCTCGGTGCAGCAGCACCGCCTCGCGGTGCGCTCGCTCCTCCTCGAGCTCGAGAAGACGCACCCGATGCGCTGGGTGCCCGGGCACCGCGACGTCGCGCGCAATGACCGCGCCGACGAGGAGGCGAAGAAGGGGGCGGCGGAGGGAGGAGGAGAGGAGGCGGGGGCCACGTCAGCGCGCCCCCGCCCGCTCACGCGCCGGCGCCGGGTGGTGATGCGGCCGTGGGACGGCCATAGCAGCTCGAGCAGCTCGTCCAGCGGGGACGAGAGCGAGTGGGAGGGGCGAGGACAAGGGGAGAGGAGCGCTGAGGTCGCGGCGCGCGTCCCGCCCAAGTCCCCGCCCCGCCTCGAGCAACACGGCCCGCTCACCGCCGATGGGCTCGTCGAGGGCGGCAAGGAGCTGCCCAAGGCCGTCTCGGCGCTGTGGCAGCACAAGGTTGAGGAGCGCGCAAGGTGGGAGCAGGAGTGGGCCGCGGCAAAGGTCGGCCGCGGCTTGCACCGCCTCGCCCTGTTCCCCTCGCCCGCCCACCGCTACCACGCCGGCCTCTCCAGGCGCCAGGCAACGCTACTTGCGCACCTGCGCCTCGACTGCGCCTCGCTCGACGTCTACCTCGCACGGACACGCCATCAGCCCGTCCGCCTGCTCCTGCGCAAGTCGCTTTTCCGCCTCGCGCTCCGCGCCCTCGCCGCCCCGCCGCCGCACCCGCTCCACCAGCGCGTACGCCTCGCCCGTGCCTCACTCGCGGCCGTCCACGCCGGGCCGCTCCACCGCGCCCTCAGCGCGTTCCCGCTCCTCGCACCCGACCTCAACGCCGAGACCCTCCTCCCGGACCCCGTCGCGCCCTGGGCGCCGGACCCCTCGCTCGACGTCCGCATCGACGAGACGAAGGAGAAGGCGCTTGAAACGCACCTGGTCGAGATCGCTGCCCTCCCGTCCGAGTCGCTCCTCGTCTACTCGGACGGCTCCCTCCTCAGCGGCGGCGCCGGCGCCGGCGTCGTGTCGCGCGTGGTGCTGGATGGTGAGGACGAAGGCGACGATGCTGTGGCGGGGCTACGGCGTCAGCTCGTCGGCCGTCAGACGGTATATGTAGCGGAGCTCGAGGGGCTCCGCCTGGCCCTCGCGACCGCTGAGTCCTCCGCTCCGCAGCCCACCACCGTCCTCATCGCCATCGACAATCAGGCGGTGCTGCTCCAACCCATCTCGCCCGCACCCACCTCGGGACAGCAGTACCGCCTAGCGGTGCGCGCGCTCCTCCTCGAACTCGAGAGGACGCACCCGCTGCTCAAATTGCGCCTGCGCTGGGTGCCCGGGCACCGCGACGTCGCGGGCAACGAACGCGCCGATGAGGAGGCGAAGAGGGGGGCGGCGGGAGGGGGAGGAGGAGAGGAGGCGGGGGCCACGTCAGCGCGCCCCCGCCCGCCCGCGCGTCGCCGCCCGCCCGCGCGTCGGCGCAAGGTGGTGATGCGGCCGTGGGACGGCCGCAGCGATTCGAGCAGCTCGTCCAGCGGGGACGAGAGCGAGTGGGAGGGGCGAGGACGAGGGGAGACGAGCGCCGAGGTCGCGGCGCGCGTCCCGCCCAAGTCCCCGCCTCGCCTCGAGCAACGCGGCGTCCTCGCCGCCGATGGGCTCGTCGAGGGCGGAGAGGAACTGCCCAAGGCCGTCTCGGCGCTGTGGCAGCAGCACAAGGCCGAGGAACGCGCGAGGTGGGAGCAGGAGTGGGCCGCGGCAAAGGTCGGCCGCGGCTTGCACCGCCTCGCCCCCTCCCCCTCGACCGCCCACCGCTACCACACGGGCCTCACGCGCGGCCAGGCCATGCTGCTTGCGCGGCTGCGACTCGACTGCGCTCCTCAACAGCTACCGCGCGACGCCGCCAGCGCTGGCGACGGGCGGCGAGCGCGGCGAGGAGGAGACCCGCGAGCACTACCTCCTCAACTGCCCGCTCCACGCCCGCGCCCGCATGCGCATGCTCTCCCGACTGCCGCACCGCGCACTCCCGCCACTCACGACACTCCTCGGCGATGCGGCGCTCAAGTACGCCGTTCTCGACTTCATCATCGACACGTCGCGCTTCCCGCGCTACCACGACACCGCGAGGCCGGAGGGAGGCGGGAGGGGGCAGAAGGGGGACTAGACGATGTGGCGCGGACGCTGGCAAGGCAGGGGAGATCCAGGTGCGCCGCGGCGCGCTGACTGACCCGCTGCCCAACCTCCTTTTCCCCTCTCCCCCCAATCTGCTTTCCTCTCTTCCCGCACACCCATTCCTACATGTCTTACGCACCACCCCCTACGCGGCACACCCGCCCTCTCCACCCGCCTTGTCGGCGATGCGGCGCCAACCCCCTCACCCTCTCTCCTTTTTCCCTTCCTCACCCGTTTCCCCTCCCTTTTCTCCCGCTCTTTCGCCCCCTACACACTCACGTACACCTTCTGAGCCCACAGCCGCACTACAACGCTGTCGTCGGCGCAGCCCTCGCCACCGCTGCCTCTCCTCATCCCTTCTCACCCATTTCGTGTCTGCTCCTTTCCTTTTCCTTTCTTTCTTCTTCACCCGCCCGCACCGACCCACGCCGGCTAGCACCTAACTTGACCCTGCACGCTGTCTGTGGCCGCAGTCACCCCCTCCTCACCCTCTTCACCGTTTACGCTCCAACTTAGCCATTTCTTTGCCGTTTTTCTCCCTCTTTCTTTCTACACACACCCAACACCCCTACCCGTGGCAGCGGGTCCCCTTTCTGCTAGTCGACATGGGCTTTAGTTCCCGATTCCGACTTGAAACAAGGACCTCTCTCTCTCTCTCTCTCACGCGCCGACGGGGCGTGCCAGTGCGGCTAGAGGACACCCGCGAGCATTATCTCCTCAATTGCCCCCTCCACGTCCGCGCCCGCACACACCTACTCTCACGACTACCTCACCGCGCCCTGCCGCCGCTCACGACACTCCTGGGCGACACGGCACCCAAGTTCGCCGTCCTCGACTTCATCGCAGATACCGGACGCTTCCCGCGCTACCACGACACCGCGCGGCCGGAGACGGAGGGAAGGAGGAGAAGAGGGGCTAGACGATGTGGTGCGGGCACTGGCGAGGTAGGGGAAACCAGGTGCGCCGTGTCGCGCCGACCGACCCGCTGCCCATCCTCCTCCTTCCCTCTCCCTCCCCCAATTCCGCCTCCTTTTCCTCCTCCCTTCTCACACCTTCTCCCACACGCTGTACGCACCACCCCCCAACACGGCTCGTCCACTTCCCATCGTGTCATATTGGCGAGGCGGCGCCACCCCCTCCCCCCCTCCTCGTTTTCCGCATTCTCATCCGGTTTCCCTCCCCTTTCTCCCGTTCTTTCGCCTCCTACACACTCACACACACCTTCTGAGCCCACAACTGCACTATGACGCTGTCGGCGGCGCAGCCTCCCTCCCCATCGCCGTCTCTCTCCTCCCCATCCCTTTTCACCCACTTCTCGCTCATTCTCCTCCCTTTTCTCTGTCCCAACCCACTACACCCTTCTACGCCTACCCGTACGCACAGCTTGACCCTGAGCGCCGTCTGAGGCTGCAGGTAGCCCCTCCTCACCCCCTCCACCGTTTTCGCTCCAACTTAGCCAGTTTTCCACCGTTGTTCCTCCTCTTTCCTTCTACATACCCCACACCCTACCCGTGGCAGCGGGTCCCCTTTCTGCTAGTCAACATGGGCTCTAGTTCCCGATTCCGACTTGAACAAGGATCTCTATCTCTCTCTCTCTGCCTCTTTCACCACCTCCTCGCACGCGCCTCCACCACGCACACACCCTCGTCCAGCACACCCTCCTGAGCGCGGCTTGTGGTGGAGTGCGGGGGAGGTGAGCAAGCTGACCAGCTGCTCTGGTGCGTTGTTGGCAGTGTTGCGCAGGATAACGGCCTCAGGGTGCGAGACAGCCGTCGGTCTCGTCGTCACGGCAGGCACGCTCCGCTCTGCCTGACGCTCCTGCAGCACGGCCTGCAGGGCCAGGGAACGCTGCTGCATCTGCGTGGGAGCGCTCGGTGGCTTTATGAATCGCCCTCGTTGTCTGCTCCCACGCATTCGACAGGGAGGCGGGCGAAGGGGTTGGGAGGGGTGGATCACCTGGAGGCTGTCAAGGCAGGCAAGGAGGGGCGCCAGGGCATGCAGGACATCGCCCTTGACGTCTGCAGCGGCAGCGGAGCGCGGGGCGCGGGGCGGAGGGGCTGGGTGTGATAGGGGTGGAAGGTGCTGTGTGTGTTGTTGCACGGGCTGCTGAATGCGTTGCGACATGTCCTGTTGTCGGCGAGATGAGGGGCCACGAGCTTATCCAGGTGGAGGAGGAGCATGCCAGGGGGCTCAGCGGTGAATCCCGCTCTCCCTGCAGGTGCAGGGGTGCACAGGATGCTCATTGTTTGAGGAGGCCAAGGCGGGTGATAGAGGTAGTGCGTAAGGTGTGTGGGATGGGTATGTGAGGGGAGGGGGGAAAAGAAGCGGAATTGGGGGAGGGAGAGGGAAGGAAAGGGTGGGGAGCGGGTTACTTGACACAACACAGCGCACGTGGCTTCCCCCTGCCCGGCCATTGTCCACATCTCTTGCCCTAGGCCCTTTCTGCTGGCGCGCTGTGGGAGGCGTGAGAGAGGCTCGCCGCTCTCCCCTGTTCTCTTCCACCTCTACATCTGGCCCCACCTCCTGATGTCAATGTTTGGTCATGGGGCAAAGGCGTTCAGGACGCGGTCAGTGCAATGAAACGCATCATCCGGTTATGGAGGTTTAGCCTGACGCGCACGACTGAGCATTCAAGGCAAACAACCAGATGCCCCTCCCCGTGTTGTCCTCTGTGGCGTGCCAATTGCATACGCCTGCTCCCTCACAATGCTCGGAACAGAGATGAGAGGCAATAAGCTCACCTTTGACCCACACGTTGCCTAGACCACCTCACGCCCCCGCCGCCCTCTGCAGTGTGGATCTCCTCACCCGCCGTTGTGCCGGCATTGCGCCACGGTGGGCGCAACAGCTTGTCATTGCATGCGTGCTGCCGTGCCCTCGCCTGGGTGAGTGCCGCGTGATTCGATCCTGTGAACGGTCCAGACTGGGCTTGCCTGCTTATGCGAGTGTGGAAGGATGCATGTGCGCTTGTCTGCCTCGGTGAACACACTGCAGTGGGCAAAGTGCCGGCGTCCGAGGCGGGCTTCCCTGCGATCCATCCCTTCCTGCGCAAGTTGCTCTATCAAGCCGCGTTCCGCGCCCTCACAGCCCCACCCATGCATCCGCTCCACCAGCACATGCGCCTTGCCTGCTCCTTGTCCGTGTCCATCCACGCCAGGGCGTCCATCCACACCAGGCCGCTTCACCGCGCCCTCCTCACAAACCCGTTCCTCGAGCCCTACCTTGATGTTTGTCGAGACGCTCCTCCCCGACCCCATGGCGCCCTGGTCCCCTGAGCCTTTGCTGGACACACGCATCTAACAAACCAAAGGAGAAGTGCGCGAGATGCACCTGGCCGACATCGCCTTCTCCCGTGCGAGTCCCTCCTCGTGTACTCAGACAGCTCGCTTTGAAGGGCATGCAGGCGCAAGTGTTGTATGTGGTGCTGAACAGTGAGGGGGCTGGCATTGAGCTGCTGTGGGTGACGCTGCGGCATCAGCACAGCGTAGGGCATGTAGTCCCCCGCCTCCTGCCGAAGGGGCAGTTTGGGCGGACCCGCACCCAGCCCCGGTCGGGGGGCGGGCGGCTCCAACCCCCGCCCCTGCCCCCAACTTGCAGCACCCAGTATCACCACCCTCGATTGTGGGCTCTCTCCCGCCTCCTGCAGAGCAGTCCGAACTCTGACATGTGTGCCTGTCTGCGAGAGTAACAGAGAGCTGGCGTGGGAAGTGGAGGAAGAGTGGAAAGGGGCCGGTCCCCTTTGCTGACTGGTGCCCGCAAGTTGCCAGGGACGGCTGTGGGCGGTCTCTTGGTGTGCGAGGAGGCAGAGGAGCTGGTTATTGAACTCTTGCCTAGATGGCATGAACCGTGTGCATTGCGTGGGCTACAGCCTGGAGAAGCATGAGAGAACGGAGGAAACAAGGTTGTCTCAGAAGATCTCTGACCCTTGCCCGAACTTCGCCTTCCAACCGCCACTCGGCTGGGGGCGGGCCTGCCGACCCCGACCTCCTGCCCCCGACTGCGAAAATCTCCGAAACGCGGGCTACCGTTGCAGCCCGAGGTGGGCGGGCAGCGGGCGGGCCTACATACCCTAGCTCAGCGTCCTCCAGACCGTCCATGTGGCAGAGCTCAAGGGCCTCCGCCTTGCCCTCGCGTTGCAGAAACTAGGATCTCTCTCGCTCTCTCTCGCCATCTCCCTGCTGCCAGGCAAGCCCACTACCGTGCTTGTCACAGTTGACGATCAAGCTGTCCTCCTCCAGCCTACCTCGCCCGCGCCCACCTTGGGCAAATCGCCCTGCCTCGCGGTGCAGCACACTCCGCCCAATGCTCGAGATGACGCACTCAATGCTGCATGTGTGACCGCGGTGGGTGCCAGGGCACCCCAACGTCATCAGCACCGAGCGCACCGATGCGGAGGCGAAGGAGGCCGTGGCGGGAGGAGGAGGGGGGGGAGGAGCTGGGCCAAGTCAGCGCGCCCCCGCCCGCGTGCACAACATCCCAGGGTGGCAATGCAGCCGTGGGACGCCCAGAGCAACACAAGTGGCTCATCCAGCGGGGATGACAGCAAGTGGGATGGGTGTGGGCAAAGGGAGACGTGCACTGGCGGCAAGCACCCCACCCCAGACCTCGCCCCGCGTGGAGCCCCGTGGTTAGGGGTGGCGCCCTTGCCGCAGTTGGGCGTGTCGAAGGCGGCAAGGAGCTGCCCAAAGCAGTCTCGGCACTGTGCTGCTGCCCAAGGCTGACGAATGTGCAAGGTGGGAGCAGCAGTGGGCCGCGGCAGTGCAGCACTTTGCCCTCTCACCCTCAATCGCTCACTGCTAACACACCAGCCTCACGTGCCGGCAGGCCTCACTGCTTGCCCGGCTGTGACTCAATTGCGCATCGCTCACTGGCTACCTCGCGCAACGTGCCAGCGCGCGAGCCGCAAGAGTGACTGCGGCAAAGAGGAGACGCTCGAGCACTACCTCGTGAACTGCCCGCTCCATGCCCGTGCCCGCAGGCGCATGCTCTCCCGACTGCCGTGCCACTGTGCTCTCCAGCCGCTCACAGCGCTCCACCCTCCCGCCCACTCCCTCGTAAGAGGGGGGTGTGTGAAGAGAGGAGAGTGACGCATCCAACTGCACATGAACACCTTCCCGTCGAGAATGGTGCACAACATGCAATCCAGCCAGTACAGGAGTGGGCTGTGCTTCGAAAGTGTGCCAGTGTGGCTTGCGCTTGAGATAGTGCAGTCAGAGGCTCCAGCCACAAGCACCTCAGCCTTGCACACTCCGAGCTGTGAGGCTTGGCACTGAAGTTGTGGCCAGCAAGAGGAGAGGGTGCTGGATGGCTTGAATGGGAGGAAGGGGTCGAAAGGAGCAGGAGGGGGTTGTCCGCACGAGACTGACCATGCTGGCTGGGATCTCATTTGCACGCGCCCTTCCCTGTGCCTTCCCCTGTCATCCTTGCGATCCCAACACCACCTGTCACGCAACGGGCTGTGTGGGCAGAAGTCTGGCGCTCAGTCTTTGCCCACAGCTTGTCCCCTCCTTTTCACCGTCATCTGCATTGTCAAGCACATGATTCTCAATCGTCCTGCCACTTGGCCAGCTCGCCAATGGGCTTAGCGCCTCTTCAGGGGTGGACGAAGGTGCTGGCTAGGGCGGCACGAGTGGAACGAGCAGCAGGGTGGAGGATGAGGGGTGATCTGCATCGCACCCGGGTCCCAGCGTGGCCAACAAGGTTGCTGTCAACGCCTCTTCCAGTGGAATGAGTGTTGCCAAATGCGTTTCATGTTATGATGCACCTGTGCACTGGGTCCCGACGGTGTACGGGTCCGAAAAGGAGCTGAGGGTGGAATTAAGGGGCGCCACAAAAGCGAGGAGAGTGTGCGCAGCCTGCAATGGATCAGTGGGGGAAAGGGGTGCGTCACATCAATACTGGCAATTCTGTGGGACTCCGAGCGCGCACCATCTGGCATGCGTCTCTCTCTCTTGAGTCTTGACCTCCTATGTATGCTTGTCCTCTTCTTACGGCCCACCCAGCTGATGTCTACATGATCAATGAGTGCATTGTGCCTGTACAGCTGTACTTCCAGTGGAGCATCATCACATAGTCCGGCCTCCACAGTCAAGACTGGCTGGCCATGCATGCTTTGCCAGGGAGACTGCCGAGGACCCGGAGGGACCAGTGTCTAAGTGGGGCCTTGTGCAAGTGCTGAAGTCATCATGCTATGGAAGCGCATGACCTTGGGGCCTCCACCGACGAGCAATTTTACAGACATAGTTGGGACGTTTTGGTGTGCCCGATCTGTATGCAAAGCTCCGGCCCTCATGACACATCGCCCCGCTTAACTCAGCTGGAAGAGTGTCAGACTGTAATTGGCTTCCACCTCGTGGCATCTGAAAGTCCCTGGTTCGATCCCGGGAGCGGGGATTGCTTTTTTGGCCCTGTCCAGCGTGTATTTCTGGCCTAATTATTCTCTTTTGCACCTCTGGCATGTCAGGCACCTCCAACCGCAGACCAGCCCACTGTGCTCTGTCCAGCACGTGAACATTCGTCCCAACTTTCCTTCCTAAATGTCACCCTTGTGACCCCGGCTATCTGCGTGTGGATGCAGCCGCTGCTGCAGTACGTAGCCTGCTGAGAGCAGCAAGGAAACACACCACAGGGAAGCAAATTTGCCCTGGCACAACAAAGCAAGTCGCGTCGGAGTGGAGTCACGACCGTCCTCAGCGTGAAGCGAGAGACGCGAGAGCGAATGCACTGCAGCACTCTGGATGCTGTTGAGGTTGTTTGTGCTAGTCTTATACAAATGGAAAGGAAGAGGGAAGAGTTTGAGGAGGTGAGGGTCGCGAATGGTATGGGTCCGTGGCCGACCAAGACAGGCTGCAGCAGAATCTATGGACGTATCGCAGAACGAGGAAGATGGGACAGAGGTGTGCAGGTGGGGAGACTCAGTCAGGGAGGCTTACCGGAGCTGAAGGCAGCACTGCAAACGAAGAAACGTCGGAGCGATATGACTGGGCCATTGACAATTTCCGTGGGAGGTTGACATGGACATAGACAAAGCAGACGACGTAGGCTGGCGCGTGACTTACATGCAAATGGCAACCACAACATTTAACAATGGCCGCGTGGCCCAATGGCAAGGCGTCTGACTACGACTCGCCGCTCGTTTGAGCAGCACTTGTATACATCAGGAGATCGTGGGTTCGAGCCCCATCGTGGTCAACTAGTCTTTTGGATGGGGCTCGAGTAGTACCATCACTTTTTGTTGGCAGTCGCACCCTTGCCTCCGCCACTCGCCTCCTTCGAACCGGCTCCGTTCCGGCTCCCCTTTCGCACAGTGTCAGTCCTAACTCTCCTCTGCCCAGCCTACAAGTGCGACTCCGCTCTGGGTCATTCCTCCCATTCTGCATCGGTGCCCAGACGCACTCGAGGAGCTCACTCCCGCCTCTAGCCCCCCCTCCAACATTGCCCAGTTGCAGTCCTTCCTTGGCACAGTGACACACACGAGCCGCCTCTGCTCATCCCCGGAGCCTGTCAGCTGACGCGGCTGCACCAGAGACAGGGGGGCCCTCCTCCCTCGGTTGCGCATTCCTGTGCCCGAGGGGGTACGCTCCCTGAAAACGTAGCGAACTTCTGGCACAGGAGAAGGAGGCTCCGGCAAAAAGAGTGATGAATGCAAGCCAGCGCTCACAAAAGAAGAAGCGACCAGAGCAGGACTTGAACCTGCGCAGGCAAAGCCTAATAGATGGCGAGTCGAGTTGATTCGAGTCTATCCCCTTAACCGCTCGGGCATCTGGCCTCTTGTGAAAGCACGGCTCCAGTGTGCATACAAGATCCGCACCGGCACCGGCGGACCAAGTTCCGAGCCAGCGCCTGTGGCGATGGCCAGCAGCTCAAGGCCACTGCCACCGCCTCAAATTCAGCGACTGAGCATCTCATACAGCGAGATGGATCGCCTTGCACGCGCGCCAAACATTCCGTTTCTGACCGGCGCCTCTGCCAGGAGAAGCTCAAGGCGAAGCTCTCCCTTCGATCCCTTCCGCCACCACCGCTCAATGTTCCGCTTTGCCCGCACCTCGCTGCGGCTGCTTGCCCGCCCGACAGCATGTGCCGTGCCCCGTGCGGCGCCGCTCGCGCTCCTGCGGCCGGTCGCTCTCCGCGGTAAGCTCGAATCCCCTTCCTCGCGACGAAGCATCGTCTGACCCCCTGCACGCCCGCAGCGCTGTACTCGACCGATGCGGTAGCAACACCGGCGACATCGCTTGGTGATGCGCCCTTCTCGTCCGCGCCTGCCCTCGAGGAGGATGCGCCGAGTGAGGAGGTCGCGCCCGCCGAGCCGCCTAAGACGTACAAGTCGATCCAGGCCACCCTGCACGCTCCCGTCTACCGCGCAATCACCGAGAAGTGCGTGCGCCCGCGCCCTAACTGTCGATCGAGAGCTGACCTCCTTCGCACTCCACAGGCCGTTCCGCTACGAGACGATGACCGACGTGCAGGCTGCGGTTCTCTCGCGCCTGCCGCGCCTTTCGTCGTCGCCGAAGCGTCTCGACGACGCCGGCAACGAGATCTCGGCGGCGCAGGACCTGCTCGTCCGCGCGAAGACCGGCACGGGCAAGACGCTCGCGTTCCTCATCCCGGCGCTGGAGGGCCGCCTGAACGAGCTCGAGACGTTCCTCGAGACGTACAAGCGCGAGAACCCGAGCGCGTCGTCGCACGAGGCGAAGAAGGCGCTCGCGGCGCACGCCAAGTCGTCGGTCGGCGCGATCATCCTCTCGCCGACGCGTGAGCTCGCGACGCAGATCGCCAACGAGGCGATTGCGCTCACGGCGCACCTGCCGCAGTTTGGCGTCCGTCTCCTCGTCGGCGGCGCGTCCAAGTCGAACCAGCTGCGCGAGTGGATGCGCAGTCCGAGCAACGACATCGTCGTCGCGACGCCGGGCCGCTGCGTCGACATGCTCCAGACTGAGCCGACTATCCGCAGGTCGCTCGCCGACACGCGGCTGCTCATCCTCGACGAGGCCGACACGCTCCTCGACATGGGCTTCTCCGACGACATCGCGACCGTTTCGAAGCACCTCCCGGACGTCGACAGCCGCCAGACGTTCCTCTTCTCGGCGACCGTCTCGAAGCAGATCCGCGAGGTTGCTCGCAAGAGTCTCAAGAAGGACCACGAGTACCTCGACACGGTCCCCGTCGACGAGGTCGACACGCACATGCACATCCCGCAGTACCACACCATCCTCCCTCGCGCCGAGGACCAGCTCGTCCACGTGCTGCGGTTGATCGCGCACGACCAGCTACTGTGGGCGCGTGAGGCGGCCAAGAACGGCGGCAACGGCGGCGGCAAGACGGTCGTCTTCCTCCCGACAACGCGCATGACCGAGCTGTTCGCGAGCATCTTGCAGCAGATGAAGGCGCACCTGCCGTGGGGCCGTGACACGCTCGTCATCGAGATCCACTCGAAGAAGAACCAGCAGCAGCGAACGCGCGCGTCGGACCTGTTCCGCCGCGCGTCGACGGGCTACTCGGTCCTCGTTACGTCGGACGTCTCGGCGCGCGGCGTCGACTACCCGGGCGTGACGCGCGTCGTCCAGGTCGGCGTGCCTCCCTCGCGCGACATGTACATCCACCGCGTCGGGCGCACTGGGCGCGCCGGCAAGGCCGGCCGTGGCGACCTCGTCCTCCTCCCGTGGGAGAGCGGCTTCATCTCGTGGCAGCTCAACGACGTCCCGCTCAAGCCGTGCACGGTCGGCGACCTCGAGCGCGAGCTGACGACGCTCGCGAGCGAGTGGGACAGCAACCCCGCCGTCGCGACGGGGGCGTCGTCCGCCGCCGCCCCTGCGCGCCGCGACCGCTTCTCGCGTGACCGCCCGGCGCCGCGCACGATGGCGCTCCCGGACGTGCTCTCGCCGCGGCTCGAGTCGCTCACCGAGTCGCTCAAGACCAACATCCTCCCGTCGCTCGACACGATCACGGTCCGCGAGACGTTCGCGTCGCTGCTCGGGTACTACCTCAACAAGGCGCACGAGCTGCGCACGACGAAGCAGGTCGTCCTCACGGGCCTGAAGCGGTGGAGCGTCGAGGCGCTCGGCCTCGAGGACGAGCCGTACGTCAGCGAGGAGTTCCTCAAGCGCCTCGGGATGAACGACGGCCGCACCAAGCACCGCGGCAAGGGCGGCCCGCGCTTCGAGCGCCGCGACGACGGCGGCAGCGGCAAGCCGTGGGAGAAGCGCGGGCACGTCGGCAGCAGGTCGTCGCGCTCGTTCGACCGCGGTGACCGCCCCGAGCGGTCCTTTGGCGGCGACCGGCCCGAGCGGTCCTTCGGCGGTGACCGCCCCGAGCGGTCCTTCGGCGGCGACCGCCCGCAGCGCTCGTTTGGCGGCGACCGCCCGCAGCGTTCGTATGGCGGCGACCGCGAGCGCTCGTTCGGCGGCGACCGCGAGCGCTCGTTCGGTGGTGACCGCGGCGGTGACCGGTTTGAGCGCCGCGACCGTGGTGACCGCGACGACCGCGAGCGCCGCCCGCGGTACTAGACGCATCTCTCTAGACACTCCCCTCTCTCGTCTCCTCCGTCTTGTCCTTGTTCGCTCTCGTTCATCCGGGTTGTACGCATAGCCTCCCCTCCCCGCAGTCGCTGTCTGCTTGTGTGTACACGTAGCATCACTCGACCTCGCACTTCTACCCGTTTATCGCGTGCGACCTTGCTGGAGGAGAGGAAGGCACTGCTTTGTTTCGATTCAGACAAGCGCGAGATACTACGAGACGGGATGACCGGGGGTACAGACAGACGGAAACGCGAGGCAGAGAGGAAGCGCAGGTGTGGAGCGAGGACGAGCCTGTGCGCGGAGGCGGCGTCAGCGCGGTCCGCCGATGGGGAGACGAAGAGGCGTACGCACCCCGCCCCGCTCAGACGAGCAGGTTCGAGATGGGGTTGTTCTTCGCCTCGGTCTTGGCGCGCTTCTGACCCTCCTTCTGCGGGCGCGGGAGGCGCGGTGAAGCGGAGCGTTAGGAAAGCGGGATGAGAAGGTCGACTCGAGGAAGGGAACGCACGGTGAGCTTGACAATCTGCTTCCTGCGATGCATTACAGACGTTCAGTGCATAAGTACGGGAGTAGGAGGCGGCTGATGGGCGAGGGAGGAAAGCAGGGGCAAGAAGCGCCGACGCACTTGAAGTTGAAGCACTGCCCGCACTCCACCTTCTTGTGCTTCCTGCACGCGCTCGTCGTCAGCACTGCCGCAAAGAGGAGTTGAAGGAGGCGACGCACTTGCACTGCGGCTCGCCGTCCTTGTTCATCGAGAACTCGACCTGGACGGCCTCCCTGAACGGCTCGGGGTCAACGCCGGCTGCGCGCTCGTCGTCAGCTCTGCACGCACACGACGAGGAAGAGTGCCGCGCACCAGTGAACGAATTGTCCTCGCCTGTGGGCGCGCGCCGCGCACACGCAAATCGTAAGCCCTCGCCGATGTGGGGAAGCGCAGCGGGGAAGGGAGGCGCACGGGCGTCAAGGCCGCAGTTCTTGCACTGCTCGAGGCCGTGCATGCACGCGATGTAGTCGCCGAGCTCGACGCTCGCGTTCGACTCGTTCGAGGTGACGGCGTGGAGGGGGTCCATCGTGCGAAGGGCTTGGGAGGCGGGCGACTGATGAAGCTTCTGCGGGCGAGGAATGGGTCGTTGGGCGTGCTGCGCGGGTAGACGGGCGCAAAGAAGACGCACTCGAGAGGAGGGGAGCTCGACGAGGAGCAAGGGTGGAGGAGAGAGGGAGAGAGGGCGAGTGGGGCGAGCGAGGCGAGGTGGGGAAGGCGGCTCTCGTCGTGTGACCTTCGCAGCGGGCCTCGTCCCTTCCGCAGACCGCGCCCTTTCCGCTCTGAGAAGCACCCAACGCGGCAGGACGGCGAGTTCCAGCACGCTACGGCTGCCGCTCGCGCACGACCAACCGCCTCCCCTCGGCCGCCTCGCGCTCCGTCTGCTCGTCGACAAGTTCCCGCACCCGCTGCGCGAGCTTCTGCACGATGGGGAAGCTCGGGATGCCCTGGTAGCGCTGGACGAGCGTCTGCCGCGTGCCCGTGCCCGCGCCGTCCGCCCCTCCTCCTCCTGCCTCCACCGCGCCCGTCGCGGCGACATCGTCGAGGAGCGCGACAAGGTCACGGTCGATGGGGATGCGGCCGAGGAACGCGCAGCCACCGCCCTCACCCTCGACCGTGCTGTCCTTGCGCTCCTCCTCCTTGCGGCAAAAGTCCTCGGCGCCGCCTTGGCCAAAGACGCCGACGACGTCGCCGCAGTGCGGGCAGACGTAGCCGCTCATGTTCTCGACGAGACCGAGGAGCGGGAGCTGCGTCCGCCGGACGAACGAGAGCTCCTTCGAGACGTCGAGGAGGGCGAGCGCTTGCGGGGTCGAGACGAGCAGGGCGGAGAGGGTCGGGAGCGGCGGAGAGGGTGTCGGCGGCGCGAGGATCGGGCGCAGCGACTCGAGGAGCGAGATGTGCTCGTCGGAGGTGCCTGCGCGCGCGGGTGAACGAGAGTCAGCGGGAGCGAGTTTGGGAAGGTCCCTGGTACGGCGGCGGGGGAAGGGAAAGCAAAGCGCACCAGGCGGGGTGTCGACAATGAGGTAGTCGAGCTCGCCCCAGCGGACCTCGGCGAGGAACTGCTTGATCATGGCGTTCTTCTTCGGCCCACGCCAGACGACCGACTCGCGCGAGGACGACAGGAGGAAGCCGATCGACATGCAGGCGAGGAGGCCGCCTGTGCCAGTGTCGCGCGAGAACGTGGAGGGGTTTGGTGCAGTGGAAGAAGAGGGCGGAGCAGCGGAGGGGGTTGCAGCGGAAGCGGAGGAGGTGGACGGTGCTGAGGCGGAGGTTGCTGAGCGCTGCGCGAACCACACGAGGTCAGCCTGGTTTCGCAGAGCATGGCTTCGTACCACACGACGCCAAGGGAGCTACAGAAGGGTAGTAGGTCCGCGCAGCAAATGAACAGCATGCTCACCTCATCCGCGCCTGCTCCTGCCGCCGCTGCTGCACCCGCACCCGCACCCTGCACGCCCGCGCCCGCCTGGCCTACCCCATTCACCCTCGTCGCGCCTGACCCACCCGCGCCGGGCAGGATCCCGTTGTCCTGGGCGGCGTGGACTGCGGTGCGGGCGTCGAGGTAGACGGGGACCCAGCCGTCCTCGCTCGCGTGTACGTCGCGGCCCTCCATGCCGAGCATGCGCGGGAGGCTGGGCCCTGTGAGGTCGACATCGAGGAGGCCTATGCGGAGGGAGGGGTCGGAGGCGAGGAGCGAGAGGGCGAGCTGGACGCTGACGGAGGATTTGCCGACGCCGCCCTTGCCGGAGAGGACGAGGACGAGGTGAGCGATCGAGGAGAGGCGGCGGAGGAGGGTCTGGTCCTGGAGAGCAGCCATCCCGGTACAGTGAAGGCGGGAGAGTGGAGCGATGAGCGACGAGCGCCTGATCGCGCTCCTCCGTCCACAACCCCCGACTCGCACAGATGGTCAGTCCTGCAGTCCAGTCACCCTATCCAGCACTCCAGAGAGCTCACCCATGCCCCCGCCCGCCCGCAGGACCCCTCCCTCGCGCTCGTCCCCTCCTCCCAGCCGACGACGGCGCACGTCTCGCTCGCAACCACCGCCAACGCGCACGGCCTGCACGACACCCTCAGCTACGGCCTCCGCTCCCTCGCCGCCGACGCAGCACCCAAGCACCCGCTCGAGAACCGCCTCGCGCAGGTGCGCCCCCATCTCCCCCGCTTGCGTAACCCCCGCTTACACGAGGAGAGCTGACCTGGCGAGTGCACGCAGTGGGACGCGACGAGGGAGAACCTCCAGCTCACCCTCGAGCGCAACATGTACGGCCTGCACGCTCCCGTCCGCCTCGGCATGGAGCGCGCCCTCGTCTCCTCCGTGCGTCGCCTCCCCCTCCCCGCGCTCTCCCCCCTTCGCTGATTATCTAGCGCTCGCAGGCACCGACACCGATGAGCCTCGGGCTCCCCGGCGCGGGTTTCACCCGCCCCGGTAACCTGCACCTCGATATCCTGATGGGTCGCGACGAGGAGATCCGGCCCGAGGACGTCCTCATCGGTGCGTTCATGCTGTCCGCCTTGCTCGCGGCGTGTTGAAGGAGTGCAGGACTGCGACCAGGCGGGCGAGCTACTTGAGGATCCGCAACGCTGACCCTCTCTATCCACCCTCTCTCGCTCCTCCCTGCCCCTCCACGACTCTCCTGCGCACTCAGACCGCGCACAGACTGCCCAGATGGGCGACTTCCACCTCGGCATGGAGCGCAAGCTCCGCCTGCCGTAGTGCGCCAGCGTGCGCGCAGTTGAGGAGCTCGGCATGTTGTAGCGGAGGGCGGCGGAGTTTAAGATACAGTCGTTCGCATGCATGCACGGGGTCTGCAGGGCACGGGTGCCGGCCAGGCAGCTCGGAGAAGCGGGCAGCGCGCCACGGGTGCCGCATTGTCCTCGTGCTCCTCCTTTCGCCTCGCCTCGAACGTGCTTCAAAGCGAGTGCGGGACAGGGAAAGCACATCCCATTGCAGGCACAACAGCAACGCACCGCTCGAGTCACGACCGCTGGGGGAAACGACCGACCAACGCGAACTCGGGGCAGACGAGGCGTACGAGGTACGCAGATCTTCAGGGGCGCCCGAAGCTCGCGGGTGCCACGACCACGCTGGGCGGGATAGTCATCTCCGGGATGGATGCGCTGTAGCGGAGCTGCGCGAGACGGATAAGCATGCTGACGCTGAAGGAGAATGAGGGGAAGGGCGCACCGGCTTGACGCCCACCCTTCCGGCGAGCGCTTCGTGCGAGAGGTGCAGCCACGCCGTCTGGTACCCGAGCGCCAAGCACGTCGTCTTGTTGTCCGCGTCCTCGGCGGCGGCCTGCGCGACGGAGGAAGCAGGCGAGATGAAGAGGAGGTACTTCTCGATCTCGTAGTTGCGGAGGGCGGGAGAAGCAGCGATCGAGGCGTTGAGCCGCTCGAGCGCAGGCTCCTGCATCTGATACCCCGACGTGATGACGTTCTGCACGGCGAGGAGCTGGAGAGCAGGCACAGAGGGGTGCGGGAGCGAGGGCTGCGGGCGGAGGACGACGAGCGCGGCGAGAGAGGGGAAAGCAGCGGGGAGGGCGTACACGCCCGGGCAGAGGGGGGGCGAAGTGCCATCACGGAGGGGATCAAGCGAGAACAAAGGAAGTCCGGGAGGGAGGGAGAGGATCCCGCCGGATGCGAGAGTGACACCAGTCGGAGAGGGTGCGCCTGAAAGATGCTGCAGCACGAAGGGCGCGTAGTACAGACTGTGGAGCACGGGATACGTCCCGAGCGCAGCGAGCTTCTGCATGTGTTCGACACGCTTCTACGCCCCGAGGCGCGCGATGTCCTCCGAGATACGCTCGCGGAGAAACGGCGCAGGGACGCTGAGGCCGATGGCGGGCGTCCGCGCGAGCCTGAGCTCGCTACCTGGGAGGGGGTACAAGTGGAAGAAGGCGAAGAAGCCGGGTAGTTGCGCCCACTCGCCGCGCAGCGGGTCGAGCATCGCGTCGATCACGCTCGTCGGGGCTGGGACACCGTATGTTCCGAGCACGTCAAGCAGGCCGACGGAACGCGATGGCTTGCTGAGTGCGAGGCGGACGTTGGGGCCCAGGGCATCGTACAGCTCGAGCGGGGTGAAGCACTCGTGCCCCCAAGCCGGGCTCGCGAAGAACGCCTCAATGTCTGGGGGAAGCCTCGAGGACGGCTCGTCTGCGTCGACGATCGCGTCCGAGAAGAGCGGATCGTTCGGGTCGGCCATCTCGCGCTCGGGGCGAGCCTCTCCGGCTGCTGAAGGGCGGATCTGAGCGAGGGCAACCGATGTCGGCGCCTCGCCGCTGGAGGATCGCGCGATGAGCGTGCTACAGCGGGTATGAGGACTCTGTCAGGTGGATCCGCCCGAAACAAGGGAGACAGCGAACGCACAGGAGCTGGAGGAACTCAAAGCGGAGGAACGGGCGGAACGTGAAGTACTCGTACGCCGGGCGGGCCTTAAGCGCTTCGCTGCAGTGCGCGCGATCCGGCGAGGTCGCAACAATGAGCAGACCCTTGATCGCCCGGCTCGTGAGGCGGGGCGAGACGGGGTCCGCTCCAGCGGTGTCGGCGAGGATGAAGCATAGTCCTTTGAACTTGAAGAGGCGGCGACCGAGATAGCGCAGGTTGAGCGCGAAAGGTCCTGCGGAGGAAGCGTGAGCACGCTGAGCGAGAACGAGCCGAACGAAGGCGGAGACGTACGGTTCCCGCAGAAGACGATCACATACTCCTCTCCCGCCGGCGCGAAGATGAACGGCAGCTTGTCCTCGCACGCGCGGACGGCGCAGTAGCGGAGGAACAGCGACTTGCCTGCACGCGAGCGTGTGAGCGCGCGTTGACGGAGGAGCAAGCGGAGGAGAACGAGCGCACCGATCCCGGGCTGGCCGTACACCAGCACCATGCGCGGCATCCAGTCTTTTGCCTCGGTGCGGCACGCCTCGTACGCGGCGACGTAGTCCTCGCGGACGAAGATGGGCCAGTCCTCCTCATCGTCGCCGGTGCGGGAGAGGTCAAACGACGAGGCAAGGCAGCCAACGCCGGAGACGAGTGCGCCGCCGGGCTTGCCCCAGAGCTCGTCGTAAAGCTGCACCCAGCAGGGCGCCGGCGGGTCTGCCACAGCTTTCACCCATTCGAGTACGTCCGGCTGGAGGAACGACGAGGCGTCGCCCCCGTCAGGCGGCGGAGCGGGGTAGGGCGGGTCGTAGGGCATCTATCACTCGAGGCAGAGGGGGCGGAGACTAGAGCAGAGCAACGGTCGCGTAGCGAGCGTGGTGGAGAAGGGAGACGAGCGTCAACTGATGAGGAGCACGACGGGAACCGGCTTGACAGCAAGCGGTGCGCAGGGCGCTGCTCCGTCTATATCGCAGCGAGCGTGCAAGACGCGCGAGATAAGTTGCAAATGCGGTGCGAAGTGCGGATCTACGATGCTGACTGCCGTCCTCGTCCCGCCGTTCTACCCCATGACATCCGCCGAATGCTCTACTTCGCTCGATGGCCCGCACGCTTGAATCCGCACCTATGAGCGTTCCGAGTACCGCCGTCGGCGCGCTGGCTCCGCCTGCCGCAGCTGCGAGCCCTCCTGCGAGACGTGTCCGGCGGCGTGTTGTATCGCTGTGCGACGGCGGAGGAACCGGCGGAGGACCAGACCGTGCAGGAGAGGTAGCCGTCGAAGGGACTTCACGGCGGGGCGCTCGAGAGCGAACTCGACCCAGGCGCAGGCGACGACGGTGCGGTCTTCTCGCGCTGCTTGGCCTTCATGCGGGCCTCCATCTCGAGGAAGGCGCTGCGCGAGGTACACACTTCGCCGGTCAATCACGGCACCAGGGACGAGAGGGGAAGTCGAGACGCACCGCATGGAGGGGTCAAGCGCATCCCTCGCGCGCTTCAGCTCCCGCTCGGCCTGCTCCCGCGCAGCCTGCTCCCTCTCCTCGCCGCTCGCGCCGTCCTTCACGCCCTTCAGCTCCTTCTCCGCGTCCTCCCATGAGCCGAGCAGCTCCGCGGGCCAATCGCCCTCGTCGAGCCGCGCGCCCTCGCGCAGTTGGTCGAGCAGGGCGGAGCGCGCGGCAGAAACGGACGAGTGAAAGTTCTCGAGGTCTTCGAGGTAGAGGTCGTAGACGCAGATGGCGCAGCCGGACATGCAGCACTCTGCGCGTGCGGACGGCGGTCAGGTCCTCGTCGCCGAGGTTGAAGTGGGAGAGCACACGCACCGTCTGCTGCGGGCGGCTCCGGTTTGGCGGGCAGCTCGACGCCGAGGAGGAGTCTCTTCGGCGGTGCGGTTGCAGGAGCGGGTGCCTGTGCGGCGGGTGCAAGGGGTGCAGCGCTGCGTGCACCGCCGGCCTCGGCGGACGAGGATGGCACGGCCTGGAGGGAGGCGACGCCGGTGGTGTCGCTCGCGAGGGTGTCGAAGCGTGCGCCGTGGCCGAGCCTGTGCTTCGGCGGAAGCGGGTGGCGGTCGAGGTTGAGCGGGCGGCGCGAGGGCACCCAGCGGCCTGAGGAAGAGAGGCGGAGTGGGAGGAGGAGGCGGAGGGTAGGACGAGTCATGGGCGTTGAGTGGGGCGTGGCTGCATCCCTCGGGCGGGCGTCTAGGTCGCAGGCTGCTCTAAGTGCAGAGGGAAGGAGGGAGAGGAGGGGCGGGCGGGGCGATGAGGAGGTTGCCCTCGTCCACCGCCGCACCCTCGGCTCAGGAGCACCGCTGCGCCAGCTTGACCGCTGCAGCACCCTTCATCAGCACCACACGCGCACGACTCGCCCAGCGCCCGCCGTCCTCGCCCCACCGCCCCACCTCGCTCGACCCCTCGACCCGACGCGAACGCAGCCATGGCAGCCCCGTCCACCGAGAAGATCGCGCAGGGCAGCTTTGAGATTGCCAACGATATCGCAGTGGTGCGCGCCTCTCCCGGGCGGCCCGTACCTGCCTTCCTGACTTACTCGTCTCCCTCGGGACCCTCCCTCATCCCGGCTCGCAGACCGACGAGGTCTTCCGCTACGATGCCAAGGAGCAGAAGGACATCCTCAACGCCCGTCCGTGGAAACAGGATCCGCACCACTTCAAGAAGGTCCGCATCTCGGCCGTCGCCCTCATCAAGATGGTCCGTCTCGCGCCGTCCTCCCCTGCTCTTCCGCCCACGCTGACTCTTACTCCACCGCAGGTGATGCACGCGCGCTCGGGAGGGCAGTACGAGATCATGGGCCTCATGCAGGGCAAGCTCGACGGCGACACCTTCGTCGTCATGGACGCGTTCGCCCTCCCCGTCGTCGGCACCGAGACGCGTCAACGCCGCCAACGAGGCCAACGAGTTCATGATCCAGTACATCGAGAGCTCGCCCGCCGTGCGTCCCACTCTTTCGCACTACCCGCGCAGCCTGACCTAACCCTGCTCGTTCCGCAGATTGGCCGCCCGGAGAACATCGTCGGGTGGTACCACTCGCACCCGGGTTACGGCTGCTGGCTCTCGGGCATCGACGTCATGACGCAGAAGACGAACCAGCAGTTCCAGGACCCGTTCCTCGCCGTCGTCGTGCGTCCATCTCGCTCTCTCGCTCGCCCCTGCTCTGGCTGAGCTCGCCCGCGCAGATCGACCCGAACCGCACCGTCTCGGCTGGCAAGGTCGAGATCGGCGCATTCCGCACATATCCCGAGGTGCGCCACCGCAGCTCACTTTCCCTCGTCCCGCTGACCTCGACTCGCGCGCGCAGGGCTACACGCCGCCGAACGCAACCGCATCCGAGTACCAGTCGATCCCGGTGGACAAGATCGAGGACTTCGGCGTCCATGCGAGCGCCTACTACCCGCTCGAGGTCTCGCACTTCAAGAGCTCGCGCGACGCGCAGCTTCTCGACCTCCTCTGGAATAAGTACTGGGTGATGACGCTCAGCCAGAGCCCGCTCGTCTCCGTGCGTACCGCCCCTCCCTCTTGACCGGACGGTACTGACCCGCGAGGGCGCACGCAGAACCGCGCGTACGCGACGTCGCAGCTGTCGGACCTCGTCGCCAAGCTGCGCGCGACGGAGCCGTCCGTCGGTCACCGTTGCAACATCGGGCACCTCTCGCCGCTGATCGTCCAGCTGCGGCAGCAGCTGGCTGCGCCCTCCGCCGCGGGGAAGGGGAAGGCCAAGGCGGAGAACCAGGACGAGCCCGCCGCGGGCGCGGAGGGGAAGAGGCCTAACGGCGAGACGCCGCTCGCGCGCGTCGTCCGCGACGCGAGCAAGCTCTCGAGCGAAGCGTCGCACGGGCTCATCGGCGCGCTCGTCAAGGACGCGCTGTTCAACGGCGGGAGGCTCGGAGGCGGAGACGACCGAGGGCGGTGGCCTCGTGCTCCCGCCCGTCGTGCTCTAGCCCCCGTTTGCACCCCCTCGTTCGCTTTGATCGCCGCTGTCTCACTGTAGTACCCCCGCTCACGCATGTTTCGTCTCCCCTCCGCTTGTCATCCACACGGCTGTGTTCCCGCCGTCACGCGCACTCTCTCTCTCATAAGCGGACGAGAGTTCATGATGAGCAAGCGTTCATGATGCACGTCGCCGAACTAAGAACACACTTCTACCTCAAACCTCGTCACTGTAGTCCGCCTGGAAGTCACGCTCGAGCGCCGCGCGCCCCGCCTCCGTCAGGACAGGCCGGCCGTTCCACTCCGCGACATCCTCCGGCTCGGGCGCAAAGAACTTGGGGACATAGCTGTGCAGCGCTCCGTCAGCCGGCGCACCCGCGGGGGGGAAGAAAGGCATGACGCACCTCTCCCCATTGCGCTTCCGCTCCTCGGCCTTATCCCGCTGCGCCTGCTCGATGCGCTGCTTCTCCTTGCTCGCGACAGCGTACTCCTTCTTGTGTAGCGCGTCGACTACCGGCGCCCAGACGCGGCGCGTCTCGAGCTCGTCCTGCTCGCTGAGCGGGGCGACGGATTTGGGCACGAGCGAGAGGGGGAGGAGGTCGACGAGGGTGGTCGAGGTCTGCGAGCGCGAGAGGGGTGTCAGCACGGCGCTTTACCGGAACCCGTCTACGGGGAAGCAATGGGCTGATCGGGGGCCCCGGTCACCCTTCACGAGGACAGGAAGAGCGGCACGCACCGTTTCCGCCTTCTTCCACTTGATCTCGCCCCTCCAATTCCCCTCGAGCGTGCCAACAACGCGCTCCTTCGGGACCTGCTTGATCCGCGCAAACCGCTTGTCGCCGTCTTCGCCCGCCTCGGCGGCGCCGGACGGGTCTGCCTCACCCGCGAACGACTCGTACACGATGCCCTGGACGGCAAAGCGCGGGCGCGTGATCCAGCTCTGCGCATGGAGGGTGGTAGGCATCAGCGCCGGTCTGTCGCCGGTGGGCGAGCGAGGGGAAGGAAGAGCGGGGCGCACCTCCTCGCGGTACTCGACGATCGCCCTCAGGCGCTTCTTGCTCCCTCCGCCGCCACCATCGCCGCCGCTGCGCTCCGTCTCCCCCTCCCTCGTGCACGTCACGGTCGTCGCGTCACAGATAGTCGCATACGGGCTCGCGCGGAGCAAGCCTGCGACCGCCGCAGTAGGGTGCGTGATCTGCCACTCCTCGCCGCCGGGCAGCTCGAGGAAGAGGCCCTTGTTGTGCGCGCCGGGGACGATCCGCACGTTCGCGCCCGTGTATTTGGCGCTGAGCTGGTCGACGCCGCGGAGGCGGACGGTGCGCTGCGAAGGGCCGGGAGGGCCGACGCGCGCTTCGACGAGGAAGTGCGAGATGGGCGGGTGGTGCGAGGTTTGCTCGTTGAGGATGACGACCCGCAGTCTTGCTGCTGCCGGCGCTGCTACCGGACGCGGCGGTGCGAGCGCTGATGCCGGACGAGGACGGCGCGGTGGACGAGACCGAGGCGAACGACGCGGACGAGGACAGCGTCCCGCCGCCGCCGCTCTTGCGCTTCGAGATGGTCGTCACGGACGGGGTCGACTTGAGCGCGGCGGCCGAGGTTGACGTGCCAGTCGATCCGCGCCCGGCAGAAATGACGACCTCGGGCGCCGGGCTCTCGTCGAGGTGAATGGCAGGCAGCGGATGGCCCTTCTCCGGGTGCAGGTCGAGTAGCGGCGTGTCGTAGTAGCAGCGGAAGTGCTCGCCGAGGATCTGCGTGGTGAGCGGGGGGTTCAGTGGGAGCGCTCGAGGAAAGCGCGGGAATGGGCGAACCGAGTTGAACGACTTGGCAATCGGGTGTTTGGCGTACTTGAGCTCCTTGGTGACTGCGCACAGTGGTCGTCAGCCTGGTCAAGGTGGCCAATGGAACAGATGGGAGGGAGCGCACACATCCACCGGAGGAGCGCGAGCATCCGGGTCATCTCGTCCGCGCCGTCCAGGTCTGCCAGCGCCGCGAAGTAGTCCGGCCGATCGATGTACGTCCAAAATTCAAGATTCCCGATCGGCTCCATCATGTTGGCCTGCGAAACGTCCGTCGTCAGGAGAAGAAGAGAAGAGGGGCGGAGCGCAACGCACGGGCAGGGAATGCGAACGCTCGAGAGGTCCTTGACGCTAATGGTCTTGCGCAGGATGCCGAGGAGCGCCTTGAACTTGCCTGCGTGTAGCGGTGAAATACTCAGCCTCGCCCGATGGTC
This sequence comes from Rhodotorula kratochvilovae, assembly GCA_019926025.1. NCBI lineage: Eukaryota > Fungi > Basidiomycota > Microbotryomycetes > Sporidiobolales > Sporidiobolaceae > Rhodotorula > Rhodotorula kratochvilovae. The sequence goes on along the minus strand of JAHSUG010000029.1, from coordinate 53,300 downwards.
CCGAGGTGGGGGGCAGATGCCGCGCCGCCATGAAACGTCGAAGCGGGGGCGGATCAGGACAGGAAGAGAGAGCGCACCCTGCTCGCTGTCGGTGTCACCCTGGAGCTCGTCCGCGACGCTCAGCTCCGCTCCCGACGTCGTCGCCGCCTCATCGCCGACGTTCCCATCCTCGCTCAGCGTCGCGCGCCCGAGCTGGACGCTCACTTCCGAGACGTTGTCGGCGTGGCTGCAGCCGGTGTGGCGGTGCGTGATCCGCGCAAGGACCAGCGACCGCTCTTTGACGGCGACGAGGTCATCGGTCTGGAGGCGAGATGGAGAGTGCGGCGGTCGTCCGCGGCGGAATGGGCAAAGGGTGTATCCGTGAGTGTGCTGGAGCTTGTAGAGTGTGCTTCAGGGCAGCAGGAGCGAAGCGGAGTATGGTCAAGAACAGCGAGTCGAAACGCACGTTCGCCGCGACGAGCCCCGTCCGCGCTCTTGCCGGCCTGCGCGCACGTCTGCATAGCTCAATGGTGCCTTGCAACGACGCTGGACGACATGTCGCGCCGCGGCGAGCTGTTCTCCCATAACTCGCTCATCAGCCTTCCCAAGGCCTCTGCTCTCTATTCTCTGCCGATCGATACACCCTCACTCCCTACGCCGCCGCCTCGCCCGCCTCCTCCGCCGCAACCGCCTCGACCGCCTCGACCTTCTCCGCGTCCTCCACCTCGACGGCCTCCATCGCCGCAGCGGGCGTCGCCTCGCCCTCGGCCTCGCCCTCCGTCACCGCGGGCGTCGCCGTTCCCGACGCAGACGCGTCCTTCGGGGCACGCGGCTTGGGCGGAACTTGCCCTTGGCATGGGGCGTCACGTCTTCCGAGTACAGCCTGAGGCTCAACGCACTGCGGTACACGCACGACTTCTCGAGCTTCTCGACCATGAGGTTGCAGCTCGTCTTGCTCACCCAGAAAGCGAGGTACAGGTCCTCCTCCTTCCTGCTCGTCGGCAAGTCTTACTGTCAGCGCTGCTCGAGGGAAGAGAGCGAGAAAGGAAGACGCACTCGGTATCCTGGCCCTTGGCGTCCTTGACGCGGAGAATCGCGCTGCCGGGCTCGAGCGCCTTCAAGCGGTCCGCAAGGCCCTCCTCCTTGAGGTCCTCGAACTTGACGCTCACGTCGCCCATGACCTGGCGGAGCGTCTCGGGGAGACGGCGACGATGCGCTTCTCGCCGAGGAAGGGGCGGACGACCTCGAGGCCCTCGGCGTTGAGGCGCCACTTGCACGCGTACGTCTGGCTGCTGTCCTGCCGCGTGAAGAGCTTGACGCCGCATGAGATGAGCCGCATCCGCGTGTACGCGTTCGAGAGGAGGAGCTTGCGCGTCAAAGGCGACGTGAGGTAGATCGACCGCAGCGGCTGGCCCGTCGCGTTGCGCACGAGCAGCTCGTTGAACGGGAACGCGTCCGAGAGGTCGAAGAAGTCCCTGCAAGCGCGCACCCTGTCAGCACTGGATATGTTCGAAAAGAGCGAGACAACGCACTTGATCAGGCGGATCTGGTCATCCTCAAGCCCGGGGAGGTAGATGTACGGCTCCTCGTTGAAGGGCTTACCGCCGCCGAGAACGGGCTCCTTCTTTCCCGGGACATCCTTCTTCTCCGTGACGGCGGCGGGGGCGGCCTCGTCCTGGCGCGCCTTCTTCGCCTCGGGCTCCCCCTCGGCCGGCGTCGGCGTCGGCGCACGCTCGCGCTTCTCCACCTGCGCCGCGGGCGCCGCGTCCTTCACCTCAACATCCTCCACCGCCGCCGCAGGCGCGGGCGCAGCCTTCTTGACGAGGACGCAGACGAAGAAGGCGCCCGTGTCCTGGAGGTGCGGGTACAGCCTGAGGGCGTGCTCGAGGCCCTTCTCCTTCTCGTCGCCCTTGGGCCAGAGCGTCTCGGTCCAGACCCTGCGCCCCTGCGCATCGACCTTCTTCTCCTTCTTGCCCTTGCCCTTGCCCTTGTCGCCCTTGCGGACGCCCTCGCGCCCCTTGTCGTTGTCCTGCTCGATCGCGACCGCCTCGTCCGCGCTCGGCGGCGCGGGCGCGTCCTCCGCCGCGGCGGCAGCCGAAGACGGGTGCGGCGCGTCCCGCAGGGCGTTGTCCAGCACGCGCCAGGTCGTCATGCCCGGGCGGCGGACGAGCTCCGGGAGCTGGTCCGTGACGGGGAGGATCGACATCTCTGCGCGTGCGGGTGTGGCGGATCAGCATTGGTGGCGGGGTGGCGCGGAGGAGGGGACGGGCGCACCGGGGCAGAGCGAGAGCGCGGCGCTGATGACCGACTCGTTCTCCATTGGGTTCATCGAGCACGTCGAGTAGACGAGGCGGCCGCCGGGCTTGAGGAGCTGGATGCCGCGGAGGAGGATGCGGAGCTGCAGCCTGCGAGGTTGACGAGCGTCAGCGCACGCACGGGAGAAGAGGGGGAGGGAGAGCGCACGTGTGGAGCCCGATGCCGTTTCCGACAGTCCAGTCACTCCAGATGCCGAGGTTCTTGCGCATGGTGCCGTCGCCCGAGCACGGCACGTCAGCGAGGATGCGGTCGAAGAGCATCCCATCGTACTGCTTCGCGACGCGATCCTTTGCCATCTTGCCGACGCGCTGCTCGTCCTCGATCGTGAACTTGAGCTTGCCCGCGGCGCTCGCCTCGTCCTTGAGGAGGCGCAGCGTGGGGAGCTGCGTCGCGTCGTGGTTGGTGACCATCATGCCCGTGCCGGGAACGCGGTGCAGCGACTGGTGCACGAGGAGGTGGCAGCGCTTGGCGTCCGAGTCGTTGGCGATGAGGAGCCCCTGCTTGGCGGGGTCGGTCGACGCGCCCGGCGCGTGGAGCGCCTCGAGGATCTGGACGCTCTTGCTCCCCGGCGCAGCGCACATGTCGAGCGCGGTCATGCCCGGCTGGACGTCGAGCAGGAGGGGCGGGATCATCGAGACGGCCTCCTGGCGCGAGAGGTTGCCAGCGTCCGTCTCGTAGACGAGGAAGTGCTGAAACTTTTTGAAGTGGGGGTCCTTGCGCAGGACGCCCTTGGGGACGGCGAGCTGCCACGCGAGCTGGTTCGGGTACCACGAGATGGGCTTGGGGGGCGCGAGCTTGGCGCCCTCGTACTCGACGTCGCTGAGGAAGGGGACGTAGACCTTCTTGATGTGGTCGTTGAGGGCGTGGGCGGTCGACCGCGAGCTCGTCAGGCGGAAGGTGGTCGGGAGGGGCTCGCGGAGCGACTTGGTGAACGTCTCCCACTCGGCCTCGGGGATGATGCCCTGTGCCTTGTAGTAGTTCTCGAACGTCTCATTGGTCTGGGCGCACGCGAGAGGGTCAGCCTGAACGCGGAGGAGGATGGAGCGAGAGGGAGCGGACCTGGTCGATGGGCTTCCAGCTGCCGGTGCGCTCAGTCGCCTGGGTGCGCTCCTGCTTGGGCTTGTTGCTGCGGCGTTGCTGTTTGCGGGCGGGCAGGTGGGGTGAGCGAGGGTTAGCGTCGAGCGAGATGAAGTTGGGAAGGCGGTGAGGAACGAGGGGAGACGGGGAGGGAGCGGAACGGTGGGGCGTACAGGACGGCCCATGGTTGCTGGTGCTTGCACGAGGGTGCGGGCGAGTCGCTGCAGCGTGAGGGAGCGGGAGGAGAGGCGGGAGGGAGGGGAATACAAACCGGTTGTATTCAGAATTGCAACCCTGACGAGCTCAGCTTGACTCCTCGGCACTGCTCCTCCTCCGACTCCTACGAGGCCAGTCAAGCCAGCACTAGCTGCACCCGTGAGCCCATCCTCTCCCACATAGGCGCATCCCCGCAGCTCACCGCGCTCTTCTCGCTGCTCCCCCTCATCAGCACCCCCTCTCCCGACCCGAGCATGGCCGCGGCCGACCCCCACATCCTCCAGCGCGTCCTGCAGCGCCTCCAGGATCTCCCCCAGCTCGCACTCCCGACAGACTACCCGCGCCCCGCCGGCGAGCAGCACCTCTCCCTCGTCGAGGCCCGCGAGCAGCGCCAGCTCGACGCCCGCACCGGCGCTGCCCTCCTCCGCCTCTCGCTCTACGACGAGGCTGAGGGCGAGTCCGACGACGACGACGACGACGACAGCGATGCAGCGTCCGGGATTCAGGCCCGCCTCGATGGCAAGCCCGCCCACCACTCGCGGAACCCGACCGCGTTCCACATCCTCCTCGCCGCGTTCGCCGTCCTTCTGCACCGCTACACCGGCGACACCGACCTCATCATCGCAACCTCGAGCGCGTCGAGCCCCGAGCCCCTCCTCCTCCGCATCAAGCTTGAGCAGGCCGACTCGTTCTGGTCTCTCGTCAAGAGCGTCCAGTTCCTCGAGCAGGAAGCAGAGGACGAGAAGGTCCCGTACGACCAGCTCCTCGAGGCCCTCCCCGGCTACGGCAAGGAGGCCCAGGACGCCGGCGGCCCCGCCCCGCCCCCCGTCTTCCGCGTTCGGTTCATCGACCAGACCGACGCGCCCGACTCGTCGTTCCTCGAGCAGACCTCGTTGACGACCGACCTCACCGTCTTCGTCTCGACGACCGCCCCGGACGAGCCCTCGGCCCCGCAGACGCCCGGCCTCGCGAGCGGCGCGACCACCCCCCTCACCCCGTCATCCCTCCGCACCTCGCTCCATTTCACCCCGCCGCGCATCTCCCTCACCCTCTCGTACAACTCGCTCGTCTTCTCGCAGCCGCGCATCGCCTTCACCCTCGACCAGCTCGCGCACCTCGTGCACCACGTCTCGGCGCACCCGCAGGACCAGATCGGCAGCATCTCGCTCCTCACGAGCAAGCAGCGCAAGCTCCTCCCCGACCCGCGCGCCGACCTCGAGTGGACCGGCTACCGCGGCGCCATCACCGACATCTTCAGCGCGAATGCCCGCGCCTTCCCCGACCGCACCTGCATCGTCGAGAGCATCGAGCCCGAGGAGGTTGGCGGCAAGGACGGTGAGCGCACCTTCACCTACCGCCAGATCGACGAGGCGTCGAACCTTCTCGCGCACCACCTCGTCGCGAATGGCGTCGAGCGTGAGGAGGTCGTCACCGTTTATTCGACCCGCGGCGTCGACCTTGTCGTTGCGGTGATGGGTATCCTCAAGGCCGGCGCTACCTTCTCCGTCATCGGTGCGTGATTCTTCTTTATAGGAGCGCTTTGCCCAGAAGCCAACTTCAAGCACCCGCAGACCCGGCGTACCCGCCCGCGCGCCAGACGATCTACCTGCAGGTGGCGCAGCCGCGGGCGCTCGTCATTCTCGCCGCCGCGGGCTCGCTCCTCCCGCCCGTACGGCAGTACGTCGCCGAGAAGCTGCAGATCCGCGTCGAGGTCCCCGCGCTGCAGCTCACGTCGGAGGGCGTCCTCCTCGGCTCGACGGGCACAACACCCGACGCGCTCGACGGCGTCCGCGCGCGCGCGGCCGAGCCGCTCGGGATCCCGCTCGGGCCGGACAGCGTCGCGACGCTGTCGTTCACGAGCGGGTCGACGGGCATCCCCAAGGGCGTGAGGGGGCGGCACTTCTCCCTCACGCACTTCTTCCCGTGGATGCGCGAGCGGTTCGGCCTCAGCGAGGAGAGCAGGTTCACCATGCTCTCGGGTATTGCGCACGACCCCATCCAGCGCGACAGTGCGTCCACTTCCAGCTCTATCGCAGCGAGTCGAGGCTGATCTGTCTCACGCACGCAGTCTTCACGCCGCTCTTCCTCGGCGCGAGCCTGTACATCCCGACGGCCGAGGACATCGGCACGCCCGGGCGCCTCGCCGAGTGGATGGCGGACAACTCGGTGACGGTGACGCACCTGACGCCCGCGATGGGCCAGCTCCTCTCGGCGCAGGCGACGCGGCTGATCCCGTCGCTGCTCAACGCCTTCTTCGTCGGCGACATTCTCACCAAGCGCGACTGCACGCGCCTGCAGCAGCTCGCGCAGAACTGCCGCATCATCAACATGTTCGGCACGACCGAGACGCAGCGCGCCGTGTCGTACTTCCCGATCCCGCCCCTCTCGGAGGACCCGACGTTCCTCAAGACGCGCAAGGACATCATGCCCGCCGGCAGCGGCATGATCAACGTCCAGCTCCTCGTCGTCAACCGCAGCGACAAGAACCAGATCTGCGCCGTCGGCGAGGTCGGCGAGATCTACGTCCGCTCGGGTGGCCTCGCCGAGGGCTACCTCCAGCTCCCGGACGCGACGAGCGAGAAGTTCGTCGAGAACTGGTTCGGCGCCGGCGTCGCGCGCGAGGACGCCATCGCGGCGGGGGACGCGCCGTGGAAGCCGTGGTGGAAGGGCGTCCGGGACCGGATGTACCGCACGGGCGACCTCGGGCGGTACAACCCCGACGGTACGGTCGAGTGCACGGGGCGCGCCGACGACCAGATCAAGATCCGCGGGTTCCGCATCGAGCTCGGCGAGATTGACACGCACCTCTCGCGGCACCCGGCCGTCCGCGAGAACGTCACGCTCGTCCGGCGCGACAAGTACGAGGAGAAGGTCCTCGTCGCGTACTTTGTCCCGCTCGTTGGGAGCAAGGAGCTCGAGGGGCTCGTCTCGGGCGATGAGGAGGACGGCGACGATGCAGCCGAGGGCAGCGCGGGCGGCAAGGTCTCGCACAACGAGATCGCCAAGGGCCTGAGGCGCTACCGCAAGCTCATCAAGAGCATCCGCGAGTACCTCAAGACCAAGCTCCCGAGCTACTCCGTCCCCTCTGGTGCGCCCTACCCTTCCTTGGATATTCTGCAGGGCTTGACTGACTCGCCGGTGTGCGCACCCGCAGTCATTGTCCCTCTCGCGCGCATGCCGCTCAACCCGAACGGCAAGGTCGACAAGCCCGCGCTGCCCTTCCCCGACACGGTTGCCGCTGCTGCCGCATCGCTCCCGGCGGGCCCGTCGGCGGCTGCCGGCGGCGCGCAGAAGCTCTCGCCGTCGGAGCAGACGATCCACGACATCTGGCAGCGGCTCCTCCCGTCGCCGCCGTCCGAGATCAGCCTCGACGAGTCGTTCTTTGACCTCGGCGGGCACTCGATCCTCGCCACGCGTCTCATTTTCGAGCTCCGCAAGTCGCTCGCACCCGGCGCGCCCCTTCGGCCTCGTGTTCGACTTCCCGACTATCCGTGCCCTCGCGAAGGAGCTCGACACCCTCCGCGACGCGGACCTCGGCTTTGCCTCGGGTGAGAAGCGCCCCGCCGCGCTGGGCGGGATGGGCGCAGCGGCAGATGACGAGTACGCCGACGACGCCGAGGAGCTCGTCAAGAGCCTGCGCGCCTCGTACGACAAGCCGCAGTCGAGCGCCAGCGAGAAGGTCGTCTTCCTCACGGGCGCAACCGGCTTCCTCGGCGCGTTCATCCTCCGCGACCTGCTCGACCGTGCGCGCCGCGGCGGACAGGTCGCGAAGGTCATCTGCCACGTCCGCGCGGGAACGGCGGAGAAGGCGCTTGCGCGCCTGAGGGAGAGCGGCGAGGGCCGCGGCGCGTGGGACGAGAAGTGGGTCAGCGAGGGCAGGCTCGAGGTTGTTGTGGGCGACCTCGAGGGCGAGAAGCTCGGCCTGAGCGACGAGGACTGGACCCGCGTCGCGCAGGAGTCCGACGTGATTGTCCACAATGGCGCGATCGTGCGTTCCCTACCTCGCTTCCTTGACGTGGAGGGCAGCGATACTGACGATGACAGCGCGCAGGTCCACTGGGTGTACCCATACAAGCAGCTCCGCGCGGCGAACGTCCTTGCGACGCTTGCAGTGATTGAGCTCGCGGCGACGTCGCGCCCCAAGGCGCTCTCGTTCGTGTCGACGACGGCGGCCATCGAGAAGGCGCACTACGTCCGCCTCGCCGACAGCATCAAGCAGGCGGGCGGGCTTGGCGTGCCGGAGTCGGACCCGCTCGACGCGGGCAAGTCGGGCCTCAAGGGCGGCTACGGGCAGAGTAAGTGGGTCTCGGAGCGCCTCGTCCTCGAGGCAGGCCGGCGCGGCCTCGCAGGCGCGATTGTCCGCCCGGCGTACATCGTCGGCGACTCGCACTCGGCGGTAACCAACACGGACGACTTCCTGTGGCGCCTCGTCAAGGGCTGCATCCAGCTCGGCCACATCCCCGACATCCACAACACCATCAATATGGTCCCCGTCGACCACGTCGCGCGGATCACGGCGTGCGCGGCGCTGCAGGACCCAACGCGCCCGCTCAAGGTCCACCACGTCACGGCGCGCCCGGCGCCGCGCTTCAACTCGTTCCTCGCCGCGCTCAAGCTGTACGGCTACGGCGTCGAGACGACCGAGTACCTGCCGTGGCGGACGCTCCTCGAGCAGCACGTCCTCCGGTGCAGGACAACGCGCTCTTCCCGCTGCTGCACTTTGTCCTCGACGACCTCCCGACGTCGACCAAGGCCGCCGAGCTCGACGACTCGAACACGGTTGAGCTCCTCCGCGGTGCGCAGCAGCCCGAGGCCGTCACCGTCGACGACGACCAGATGGGCCGCTACCTTGCGTGGCTCATCGCTGCGGGCTTCCTCGAGCAGCCGCCGCGCGCGGGCGAGAAGGGCGTCCGCGCGCTCCCGGAGCTCGAGCTGCAGGCGGGCGGCGCGAGGGCCATCGGCCGGTCCAGCGCGGGCAAGTGAGCGAGGGGAGTGCGAGGGAGGAGGTTGAACGGTCCGGTGGACCGTAGAGGCTCCTTGATTGCGGCCAATGCATGCATTTTGTGTCTATGTCGAAAGGCACTGTACTCGCGAGATCTTGGGCGGCGCGAAGCCAGGGTCTCCTGTCTCCGACGTCGGGCTCTCCTCTCCGCCCTCCTCCCGTCACCCGCTTTCCATCCTTTGCTCTGTCCAGCGTCCGCACAGCACCGCACGATGCCCCTCGCGCGGCCCGTCTCGTCGGCAGACATCTGCGCTCTCTCGTCGGGCGCGCTCCCCGCTGCGCCCGCTCCGCCCGGACGCGGCGGAGGAGGCGCCGCCGCGCTCGGCCTCAAGCTCGCGGTCGAGCGGAACGCGTACGTCGCGGGCCAGCAGGTCAAGGGCGTGCTCGAGCTCAGCGTCAAGGGCCAGTTTGCGCTCGGCGAGGTGGGCATCGAGTTCCTGGGCGTCGAGGGTGAGTACGGCGATGACCGCTTTCCTCCCCTCTGGTGGGTCGGGCGGTGGGGCGAGGCTGTTGCAGGCAGTGCCTTTGACGGGGGCGGCTTAGCACTGCAGCTCTAGCGGAGGGAGGAGAGGCGGTGGGGTCCCCCAACCGCCCGCCGTCGTTCAACACGAACGGGCCACCAGCACGCATGGCGTCGCAGGCGTGGAGAAGGCTTCCTGCGCTCACAAGAACCTCAATCGGAGCGATCACTGACGCGCCCGCCCCTGAAGAGCTCCGCTCGCGCGACCACACCTCGACCCGGCGCCTCCTCTCGAACCGGGTCGACTTCCAGGGCAATGGCCTCCCGCCCTCCAACGCCGTCCAGTCCGGCACCAAGCCCATCCAGTCGTCCTTCTACCCCGCCCTCCCCGGCCGCACCCGCTTCGCCTTCGCATTCACCATCCCCGCCTCCATGCCCTCGACCTGCGCACTCGGCTCGAACGCAACGACGCGCTACGAGCTCCGCGCGTTCGCGAGCTCGCTTGTCGACGGCGGTGTGGACCTCCGCAGCGAAAAGCTTGAGGTTCGCGTCGTCGAGCGGTGGGGCGACTGGCGCGAAAACGACTGGCAGAAGGGCGTCGAGCGCAAGGCGGCCGAGAAGCTCGCGCTTGGCGGCGACGGCAAGCTCGAGCTCGTCGCGAGCGTCGGCAAGGGCGAGTGGGTCGAGCGCCCCGCGAGGCTGTTCTGGCGGTCGGACGGGACATGGAGGTTGCGGGCAAGGGCAAGATCGAGGTCCGCGCCAAGGTCCGCAACCTGAGCAAGCGGCACGTATGTCCTCTTCCCTTCCTCCCCTGCGTTTCCGCTCAGCGCATTCTGCCTCCAGGTCACCGGCCTCAAGCTCTCGCTCGTCCGCCGCCTCCGAATCCTCTACCCCGAGGACGCCCGCCCGCTGGTCGAGCCGCCCGTCGTTTCGAGCGTCATCGCCACCGAGCGCTTTCACGGCATCGATTACGACGTGCGCAGCGGCGGCGAGCGCGATGTCGTCCTCCCGCTGCAGGTCCCGACTGAGGAGTGCTGGACCGTCCGCAAGGGGACGCTGTTCGAGATCGACGTCGTCCTCCGCGCCGAGGTCGAGTGCGGGTTCTTGCAGTGCGCCTGGACTTCACGCATCCTCGAAGACAAGAGACTGACCCGCAGCACTCGCAGGAAATCGCTCACGGTCGACCTCCCCATCTGGGTCGCGCACCCGCTCTCCTTGCCCAACAGCGCGCACCGCTTTGCCGACGAGGAGCGCGCGCGTCTCGCCCCCGCTCCCGCCCCTCCCGCTCAGCCGTCCATCCCCTACTCCCCCTCGACGGTCGGCTTCTCCCCCTTGCCGCACCAGCCGCTTTCGCCCGAGCCCTACGCATCCGCGTACGCGCACGGCGGACACCTGCCTCTCCCGGGCACACCTGCGCCCGGCTCGCACGGCCGGCACTACGCCGCCTCTGCCATCTCGATGACCTCGTCCGTCTCCTCGCCCGCCATATACCCATCGCCGTCGCCCGCGCCCTACTTCCCTCCTCCTCCCGCCGCACCCGCCGAGCTCTACGATCCCGTACCGATGGCGTACACCTCGCCACAAGGCTACGTCGCCTTCGACCCGTCCGTGCCGGACCTCACTGCTTCGCGCTTCCTCGGCAACCTGCAGCACCAACAGCCCGTTCACATCCCAGCGCCTCCCGAGTCCACCTTCTCCCCCGCCCACTCGGCGTACTTCTCCCCGCTCCCGCTGCACTCGCCGCACGCCACCATCGCGCCTCCTCCTCCACGCCCGTACAGCACCTCTTGCAGCACCCCGCGCGGCCGCCCTCCCGCGCGCACACCATCGCCTCCGAGCTGCATCTCCCGCCGCACGAAGCCGCGCAGGTCGAGGCCAACCTCGCGCCCGTCGAGCCGTACAGCGGGATGCAGCGCGCGCACCAGCACGCGCACAGCGAGCGACCTCGCGTACCTCGGACAGCACGATCGCGAGCCCGTGCGGCAGAACAGCGCGCCAGCGGCGAGCGAGCTAAGCCTCCCGAGCGCGAGCCCGCCGCGCCCGTGCGCGAGCCCCGTCCCCTCGATCCGCGAGGGCGAGTTCGGCGCGCCCCGTACCTGCGCCGTCCGCCTCGTCATCGACGCGCTCGCGCGTCTCGCACACGCCTCCGCCGCCGTCGCCGAGCTCGCACTTCCGGCGGGAACTCTCGCCCTCGCCGTCTCCGTCGCCCTCGCCCGTCGAGTCCACCTTCTCACAAGGCCTGCAGCCCACGCCGTCGAGTCTCCTCGAGACCATCGGCGAGGACGGCGAGTCGCAGGCGATGCTCCCCGCCGGGATGGCCGACGCGCTGCGGGACGACGGCGGCGACAGGCCCGGGAACCCGCGGCGGAGCAGCGCGCAGGACCTCGAGGAGCTCGTCGAGTGGGAGGAGCGGCGCGAGGAGGAGCGCAAGGAGCGCGAGCGCGCCGAGAAGGAGAAGGGTCTCCCGCCGCTCGCGTTCTCGACTTCTGCCTCGTCCGCTGCTCCGGCGCAGGACGCACGGCCCCGCGCGCAGGACATCTTCGCTCCCGTCGCGTCCTCCTCCGCACCGCCGCCCCACCTCGCCCGTACGCCGTGAAGGCGGGGGCCTCTCCGCGCTCGAGGCGCGCCTCGCGCGCCCTTCGACGCCGGACCTTTCCGCGCTGCAGCGCGCAACGCCCTCGCGGTCGCCATCGCCGATTAAGCCGCTCGGGAGCCCCGCACCCTTCGCGCGCACGCTCGCCGTCCAGGGCGAGAGCGAGACGGTCGGCTCGGCGCTCAGGGCGCGGAGCATCTCGCGCGCGAGCAGGTATGCGGAGGAGTTGAGGAGGGCGGAGGAGGAGGACCCGCGCGAGGCGGTGAGGCGCGCGAGGGAGAAGGCCGAGTGGGCGAGGAGCCCGCTTGTGCGCGCGGTGCAGGCGGCGGCGGGCGAGGTGCAGGAGCCGAGGAGGGACACGAGCGTGCCGGCACCAGGCGCGTCGATCGAGGTAGCGCAGCTGGAGAAGAGCGCTACGGAGGTCAAGCAGACGCGCCGGAAGTCCTGAGCGCACGGCCGGCGACGTACAAACCGCTCGCGCCGCTCAACCTCTCGGCGCCGGTGAACGAGCCCGCAACGGACTCGCCGCCGTCGCCGTCTTCGCCTCGCCGCCCTCTTCCCTCACCCCCTGCATCGCCCCGCCGCGCGCTTCCCTCACCGCCGGCCCAGATCACGTCGTTCTCCGGATCCACGCCCGCCTCGCCGGCACTCATCCCGCTCGCCGACCCCGCACCTCCTCTGTCCCCTTCCAAGCCGGTCGCGCGACCCGTCTTCAGCTCCTCCCCCTCGAAGCGCGAGACGCTCCCCGCTCCGCCAAGCGAAGCGCCCTTCGTTCCGCCGGCGCCTTCCCGCTCGCCTGTCAAGGCCGTCTCGCCAAACCCCTGGTCGAGCAGGCCGTCGCCGTGGTCCTCCGTGACCAGGGCGCCCTCGCCCGTCAAGGTCCCGTCCCCGGTTCCGGTGCAGCAGTCCTTCAACACGCCCAAGTCGCCCGTCGCTGCGACGGTCAACGACGAGGGCCGCAAGGTCATCAACGCCGCCGAGCTCAAGGGCCTCAAGCGCGAAGCCGTCGACCGCATCGCCGGCTGGCTGAAGGAGGGCGCCGACGCTGCGCCCGTCGACGAGGCATCTCCCGAGGCTGTCTCGGCGCCGCAGGCCAAGCCGAAGCGGTTCACGATCGAGTTTGGCCGGCGCGCGCCCGAGCCGCCGTCCTCTTCCTCCTCCGCGACGATCTCGTCCCGCGCGACGACGCTGAGCACGGCGACCTCGCTTCCCGCGATCCCGCGCTCGCAGGCCGAGCCGACCGTCGCGCAGCTGCTCGCAGCCGAGACGCGCGCGGCTCTCCGCGAGGCGCAGGCTCAGGCGCAGCAGGGCGAGCTGACGCGCTCGAGCGCGGTCGAGAAGGGCCTGAATGGGTACCTCGCGGCGCTGGAGCGCGACGCGGAGGGGCCGAAGGATGAGTACGCGCACAAGTCGGCGAAGAGGGCGGGGCCGGGGAAGGTCAGGAGCGTGGCGAGCATCTGGGCGGAGCGCGTCGAGGAGGCCGATGTGCGTCCTCTGTTTCCCTTCTTCTCAACCCACGATGCTGACCGCATGTCTCCCGCAGCGCGAGCGCACCGCCTCCCCTCCGCTGCCCTCGCTCGCGCACGGCCACAAAGCCACCAAGTCGCTCTCGTCGATCCAGCTCGGCTCGCTCGCGCCCTCCGCCTCGGCACCCGCCTCGAAGCCGCTCGCCTCGCTGGGCAACGCGCCCTCGGCGCAGCGCGCCCGCCCGCTCGATGCAAGCCGCACCGACGCCGACTGCGCGCGCCGCACCCGCGAAGCCCTTCCTCAACACGACGCTCGGGCGGCCGGCGGCGACGGCGCCGGGTGTGCGCGCGCCTGCGGGCGCGGGCAAGCTCGTCGCGTCCGAGAGCGCGCCGACGGGCCTTTCGGCGAGTGCGGGCGGTGCACGCGGCGGCGCGAAGGTCAAGGACCTGTTGGCGCGGTACCAGCAGCAGCTCGCCTAGTCTTCCTGTTCCTCCTCCCTTCCTCGCTCGCACAGACACTGCCTTCGTTTTGCATCTCTCTTGCGTAGACCGTGCCCTTTGTTGTCAAGACTCGCATTTGCTCGCGAGCGCAGGAGGAAGAGAAGTTGCACAGCGAACGAAAGGGAGGGCGACTACAACGGCGGGTCGTAAAGAGAGAGAGAGAGAGTGGGCGTCTACATGCTCCTCACGGCCCGGCCATCAGCTCAGGCGGGAACGCAAAGTCGGTCTGATCCTGCTGGGGCGTCCCATCGGGCGTGGTGTACGCGATCCTGAGCCTGAGGCGGACGGCCGCGCCCGGCCCAGCGACCATGACGCGGAGCTGCTGCGTCTCTGTCGCACCGGGGGCGACGTCCGTCCGCGACATGGCGAGCATCTGGAGCTTTTGCGTCTTGGGCACCGCGGCTTGGAAGTTGACCCCCGTGATGGGCGCGGCGCCCGAAGAGGTGGTGGTGAACTTTGCGAGGATGTTGGCGACGTTGCGGTTGGCCGTGTCGCGCACGGCGGTGAGCGTGATGCGGAGGCCGTTGCGGTTGTAGGCCTCGAGCGCTTGCGGGCCGGTTGATGCGGTGACGGCGGGGACGGGCGGGGCGGGCGAGGGAGCGGGGGAGACGGCGGCGGCGGCGGCGGGCGTGGAGGTGGACATGGCGGAGAAGAGGTCGCCGGAGGCGTCGACGAGACGGCCGAGCCGCCCGTCGGCTGCGGCGAGAGGCTCGTCGAGCCGAACAGCGACATGATGTCGTCGACGGCCGACGGGGCGGACGCCGCCGCCGCTCCTGCAGGCGCAGGCGCGGCGTCGCCACTGCCGAAGATATCGGCGAGGAGGTCCTGCGTCGTCTGCTGCTGCGCCGCAGGGACGGCCGCGGCGGGCGCGTCGGCGCCCTCATCGCCCATGAGGTCGAGGAGGGCGTCCTTGTCCCTCCGAAGCGAGCCCACGGGCCTCTTCTCCGAGACGGTGCCCATAACGGTGGCCTTGATCTCGGGCGGGGGCATGCGCTCGAGGACGCCGCCCTTGATCGCGTCGAGCTGGAGGAGCGCGCCAAACTCGATCGCGCGCTGCTGGAGCTCGAGCTCGACGCTCGAGTCGAAGCCGTGCAGCGCGGTCGCGATGCGCGCGAGCTGGTCGGGCTGCGAGAAGCGCGTCGAGAGCTTGGCGAGCGCGGTGAGGACAAACTGGCGGATGGTGGTGTTGGTGTAGGGCGAGACGAGGATGCGCTCGAGGAGGTCGAGCACGTCCTTCTCACTCACGGCCTCGCTCGTCGTCGCCTGGCCCTCGTCGCCCTCCTCGCCCGACGCCGCCGTCGTCCCGCCCTGCAGAGCACGTCGCCGTACTCGCCGATCGTCCACACGCCCGCGAGCGTAAGCGCCTCCTGCGAGACGTCGGCGCGCAGCGCCGTGTAGAGCTTGTAGACCGTGTACGACTGCAGGTCAGGCGTGTGCGTGACGAGGCGAATGAAGCTCGCGAGGACCTCCTCGCGGACGTAGTTGCCGGCCTGCGCGCGGGGAACGGTGAGCACAGCTACGTAGGGGAGGTCGGGCATGAACGCACCAGCTTGAGCACCCGCAGGACCGTGTCGATGTGCCACCGCCGGTTCGGGGCGAAGCGCTCGGCGCCCGCGCACACCTGGGTGGTCATCCCGAGCTTGAACTCGTTGTCGGCGACCTCGAGGAAGGCGAGAGCTCGCGGGTGAGGACGCGGACGTTGCTCTCGTTGATGAGTGCGTACGAGAGCTCGAGTGCGCGGCGACGGATCGAGATGTCGCCGTCGCGGAGGCAGTCGAGGATGATGGCGCGGTGGCGCTGGACGGCGTTCGTGTCCATGCCGACGACCTTGAGGAGCGTGTTGAGCGCCACGTAGCGGATGTTGTTGTCGCGGTTCCCGAGGAACTTGCCGAGGATGTTGATGGCCATGACCCGGAGGCCGCTCTCGGCCTCGATGTCGAGGATGGTCAGGACCGTCTCGTACAGGATCGAGTTGCCAACGTTCTTGGCCGACTCGGTGTTGGTCGCGACCTGCGCGAGGATGTCGTTCATCGCCTCGCTCGCCTCGACGTCGCCCTTGCCGAGGAGCCGCAGCAGGCGGAGGATCTTGACCTGCAAGAACGGGTCCGTGATGCCGCTGACGTCGTGCTCCGGCGAGTAGTTGGTCGTGACGAGTGCCTTGAGGTGCCGCACGAGCAACGGGACCGCCTGCGGTACGCACGAGAGTGAGCAGGATCGGCGGGAACGACAGCGCGAGAGGCGCACCTTGCGGAACGGGTCGCTCCCCACCAGCCGCGCCATCTCGGTCACGAGGGTCACGCCCGTCAGGAGGACGCCGTGATTCCGGTCGCTGAGGAGGCTCATTGCGCGGCCCTCAAAGTGGTCGACGAGTTCGGGAACCTTGTACAGCGAGCGGAGGGCGGCGAGCGCAGCCTTCTTGCGGATGTAGGCGTTGCCCGAGCCGAGGCAGCGCGATCTCGGTGACGAGGTCGCGCGCCATCTCCTCCGAGGCGATGTTGGCAAAGGTGGCGAGGGCGAGGGAGACGGTCGAGGCGGAAGAGTGGTTCATGTCGCTGCGGGGCGGGGCGGGGTCAGCTTGAGCGGTCGGGGGAGTGGAGCGGGCGCGTACTTTTTCAGCGAGTTGGTGACGAGGGTGAGGACCTCCTGGTTCTCGTCGAGGAGGAGCATGATGCCGAGGTAGCCTAACCGCTTGTCGGTGAACCTGCGGGCATGGTTGGGTCAGCGGGAGGTCGCCTCTACCATCGCGCGTAGCGCACCTGGGCGAGGCGACGAGCTTGAGGCACTCGATCTGACCAAAGTGGGCCGGGTAGCCGAGCATATGGATGTAGAGGAGCTTGGCGACATTGTGGTGCCGCGTGAAGGAGTCTGTGGGGCGGACGAGATGGGATCAGCGACGACGTCCGGTTGACCTGTGGGTGCGTCCTGCAGGTGCTCTAGATGGGAGCTGAACTCCGTTCACGCGGCCTGGGGCGGCCTGCGAGCGGGCGCTCCACCTCCGCACAGTCCGCCCGCCGACGAGGCGAGCGAGTCGACCGCGAGTCGCGGAAAGCTGTCGCCCCCCCAGCGCAATCCCACACATACAGCTGCTTGATGCAGCAAGCCTGCGCGCTCCACACGGGCAGGGCGACGAAGCGAGACGCGTGTTGGACTGACCCTCCTCCTTGAAGCTGGTGCGGATGGCAGCCGACTCCTTGACGATGAGGGCGCGCTCGTCTGCGATGGTCTTGGTCGCACGGATGGCCTTGATGAGGGCCTTGAGGTTGTAGTGCAGCATGACGAGTCGGCGGGGCGGAGGGATTGCGCGCTGGTATGGAGGCGGGCGCGGGCGGGCGCGTACGTGGCTGCCTCGAGCTGGACTCTAGCGTAGGAGTGCGCGCAGGCACGGGCGAGATCGAGGCGGGCAGCGAGGCGCGGCGCGGGGCGGAGGTCGACCGACGACGACGCGACGAGTGCATCTCTCCCCGCGACGCTCCACTCGACTCGCTGGACTGGACTAGCTGGACTCTGCATGCGCTGCGGCGAGGTCTGCTGGTCAACTGCCTCGCGAACGCGCTTGCCCCGTTGCTGGCCCCTCGCGCCCCGTCTCGTGCTCGATGTCGTCGGAGGACAGCTCGCTTCCAGCAGGGATGGTCGGCACTCTGGGCGCGCTCTACAGCCTGGACAGTCCTCGCAATGCTGGCGGACCCTCCCGCCCTCTACTTCCCTAAGAGGAGCACACCGCCCCTCCTGCTCGCTGCTCTGCAGGACGTCCGTCCGTTCCTCTAAACGCCGCGCCGTCGCCCATCCCACAGCCGCTCGAGCTGCAGCAGCGGCGCCGCACCCCGCACCCTCTGCACGCCTCTGCACTCCCTCTCCCTCTCCCGAGAACCGCGCCCCCGCGCGGTTGTGCCGCCGCCCTTCCCAAGACCGTCGCACCCCGTGCGAGGCGGCCCTGGGAGGTCCATGCGCTCGCGGACACGGCGGAGAGGGTGCGCAAGCTGGGCGGGTGCATGCGGGCGAGCGCGGTCAAGAGTGGCTCGAGAGGAGCGGGGACGCGCCGGCAAAGTCGAAGCGAGTTGGGGCACGAAGTCTAGACTCCGGGGTACGGTACGAGCAGAGGTTCTGCGCGAGGCCCGAGAGGACAATGGAGCGTGCGAGCCGGGCCGGAAGCCAGCGAGCGAGGAACTGAAGCGCGAGAAGGGAACCCCATTCCCTTCTCGCTCGCCGATCGACATGCACAAAGCGTTCCATCGTTCTACTGAGCACCCTCGTCGCCGCCTCTGTGTACAAAGTGTCTATGGGGCGAGGAATCAAGCGAGAAGGGGTATCGTCCACGGCGCCTAGTAGCGCCTGCCGGGCATGACGGGCTGCGGGTGCGCGGCCGCGACGTAGGTCCGCGGCGCGTACTTGAACGACTTGGAGATGAGCCAGAAGGCGTGGATGACCTGCGGGGATGGAAAGGTGGCGACGGAGAGAGAGGCGGGAGAAAGGCGGCGAGCGCAGCGGTGGGGTGCGGGAGGGGGGCAGAATGGGGCGAGGCGAGCGGGTCGGGATGTTCGGTGATATGAGAGGGGTTGCAGGTGTGCCGATGAGACGGGCAGGGACAGGAGAAGGAAGGCGGAGGGGGAGAAGGGATGGAGAGAAGGGATGGAGAGAAGGGCAAAGCGTCAGTACTACGGTATCCTCGCGAGCAGATCACAGACCACAGACGCACGCCAGGAATCCAGCCTGTGCGCACTCGTCGAGTCAGCAATCACAGCTAACAAGGAGGAAGAGAGTAAGCGCACCCAGAATCCACAGCAGGACGTTGATCAGCACGTCGCACGCGCTCACGCCCTGTCCGAGGCGCAGCGCAAGCGCGAGGGGCGGGATGAAGCTGCAGACCGAGCCTCAGCACGTGCTACCCGAACGAAGAGCGAAGGAACAACGGACATGGCGATGAAGTAAAGGCACTGCGAGAGGAGGAGCGGGGTCAGCGAGAGTGCAGACCGCGGTGCTCGAAGGGGGAGAGCGCACCATCTCGCTCGTGCTGCTCTTCTGTCCGTGACGTCCGGGCATGTTGACTGCTTGATGGGCGGGTGAGGGTGGTGTGTGGGTCGGCGAGGTGGAGCTGCGCGCGTAAGGGAGGGTCAGCCGGCGCATCGTGGAGGGCGGATGACGGTACGCACGGTGTAGCTGAGGCTGCTTGTAGAGCGGCAGGTGGCGGAGAAGAGAGCAAAGGGCGGGAAGACGGAGAATCAGCGCTCGGCGGCGACGGACGAGACAGGAGGAGGCGGAGGAGGAGGCAATGCGGTGACGCGCTTCGCAGCTCGCCAGGGAGCAAGCAGCGGGGCTCGTGGGCAGTGAAGAGGCTCACAGGTGCTCTGAATGGCAGACGAGGTGAAGGGAACGAGGGGAGCGAGGTGCACCGCCCCCTCGCTTCATCAGCTTCTGGTCGAGCGGGAGCCGAGGCAGGATCCGACCTAGGTCCGTCTATTCACAGCATCCGCATCACGCGCAGAGAATCTACAGATGAAGGGCCAAGGAGAACCGCGCGCTCCGCCGCACTCTGCCTGAAGGAGACCCTGCAGGCTTCTACTCCGCGCGCACGGCCGCCTTGAGCGCCTGCTCGACGTCCTGCACGAGGTCGTCGACGTCCTCGATCCCGACACTGAGGCGGACGAGCTCGCCGTCGACGCCGAGGCGCGCGCGGTGTTGCGGGTCGACGCCCGAGTGGGTCATGAGCAGCGGGAGCTCGGCGAGCGACTCGACGCCGCCGAGACTCTCGGCGAGGGTGAAGATCTCGAGTTGCTCGAGGAACCGCTCGGCGACGGCCGTCTCCGTCTGACTCGCGGGCGCGCCGCTCGCAATGTGGAAGCTGACCATCCCGCCGGCGGGGAACCCGCCGTCCGTCTCAGCGGCGAAGCCCTCGCGAGCGAGCCAGCGGCGCGCATCGCCGCTGAGCTGGTCCCACGCGAGGAGGCGCTCGCGGCGCTGCGCGGGCGTCTCGCGCTTGCGCTTCAGGCCCGGGTAGCGCACGTCGCGTACGAGGCCGGCGGGGACGGCGACCTCCTCGAGGTAGCGCGCGACGGCGAGCGCATTGAGCGAGTGCTGGCGGGTGCGGAGCGCGAGCGTCTTGATCGAGCGGATGAGGAGCCACGCGTCGAAGGGGGAGGGGACCTGCGGGAGTGTGCGTCAGTCTCTAGCCTGTTGTGGGGAAAGAGGAAGGGAACGCACGGCGCCGTGCGCGTTCTGGAGGAAGCGGATCTTGGAGAGGATGGTCGGGTTGCCCGTCGCGAGCAAGCCACCGACGACGTCCGAGTGGCCCGAGATGTACTTGGTCGAGCTAGCGACGACGACGTCGGCGCCGAGGGCGAGCGGCTGCTGGAGGTACGGGTTGGCGAAGGTGTTGTCGATGACGAGGTGGAGGTTGTGCTTCTTGGCAATGGACGAGATGAGGCGGATGGGGACGAGCGAGAGGGACGGGTTCGTCGGCGTCTCGGCCCAGATGAGCTTCGTCTCTGGCCTGATGGCCTGCTCGACACGCTCGACGATCGCGCGGTCCTGCTCCTCGGTCTTGACGTCGCCACCATCGCCCCGCGTGCTGTAGCTCATGTCGACGAACGTCGTCTCGACGCCCTGCAGCGGACCCGCAACCTTGAGCTGGTACCTGCGAGCACTCTTCTCGTCAGCCTCCTTCTCCACGACATATGAAGAAGCGCGCGCGCACCTGCTCGTCCCGCCGTACACGTCCCCAACACTAACGATGTGCCCTCCCGCGCCCGCCAGCGCCTGAATCGCCGTCGCGGTCGCGGCCGACCCGCTCGCAAACGCGACGCCGGCGGGACCCGCCTCGAACGTGCTCGGGTCCGCGGTGCCGCTCGCACGGAGCGCGTCCGCAAGGAGGACGTCGGCGCCCTCGAGCGAGGCAAGGAGGCGCTCGTACGCCAGCCGGGTCGGGTTCGCCGAGCGGGAGTACCTGTGCCCGTTGGCGGTCAGCGCGCTGCTCTCTGTAAGGTAGAGAAGAGACGCACTCGAAGCCCTTGTGCTCGCCAACGCGCGACTGGCGGTAGGTCGTCGAGAGGTCGAGCGGGGTGCTCACGCCCGACGAGGCCGACAGTTCCGGCTCGGAGCCGACGTGGATCGCACGCGTCGCGAACGAGTGCCCTGCATGCGCGTGCGCAGAGGTGCCGTTCGTGCCGTTGTGCGAGGACGCGCCGTTCGCGAGCGGCGAGCTCGAGCCGAGCGCGGCGATGTGGGGGGAGGGCGCGGGGTGCGCGTAGCCGTTCACGAGAGTCATCTTGCTGTTGGGCGTGCTGGGGGGTGATGTGCAGGAGAGAAGAGCAGGCACGACGCGAGCGAGGTGATGCAAAAGAGCGAAGGCGTGATTTTGCAAGCTTCGCGCGGAACAAGAGGCAAGCCGTCGCTGCTGACACACGTGGCTGAGAAGATCCCCGCGCGCGGGCGGGGAAGCTTCCTGCTCACGTGGGAACAACGAGAGTACGAAGCACCCAGCTGACCAAGCGCGGTGCGAGGTGTGGCGTTGGCACAGCAACATCGCGCGGAAGAAAAGGGACGGCACTGATGAGCGAGTGCGCCACCGCACCCGCCCATTCTGCGCGGGGTTGCAGTGTCCATCTCTACCTCGCCTCCTACTCCGTGCCCACCACGCTCCCCTCACACGCGCACGAGGACGAGCATGCTCAGACCCTGCGCCGCCGCGACAACGAAGAGGAACTGGATCCGCCTCGCACGCTGCGAGTGCGACGGCGTTGTCTGGAGGTTGCTATTGTCGCCGTGATCGAGTGGCGACATGGACGGGTCGGGCAGGACGAGGTGTCGCAGCGAGCGGAGCTGCGGGCGACGGGAGAAGATATGTGAGCGATAGGCCTCGGGGATCAAGCTCTCCCGCCTCGGTCTCTGCGGCTCTGAGGAGGACATGCCGAAGTACCAGCCACGCACCTGGAAGAAGAAGTTGGCGAGGAAGACGTAGAGGAACACGAGCCAGAACGTCCACCCTGTCGCGCCCAGCAAGCCCGCGATGAGCGCGACGATGACGCTGCGCCGGAACCAGAACTTCAATCAGCACACGCTCGCCGCGTAGGACACTGCGAAGGTGAAAGGGACGCCCGCAACGCACCCGATAAACTTGTAGCCCTCGTAAGAAACGAGGTCGACGACGGTGCCTTCCTCGCCGATGCCGAGGAGGTAGCACCCGAGCTTGATACAGACAAACTCGAGCGTGAGGAGACCGAACGCGCGCGACGCCGACTGCCCGAGGATGTTGGGGTCGAACGTGCCCGCTTTGCCCGCGATCACCGCCGAGAGGAGGATGTAGGTGACGACGGCCATGACTGCGTGCGTGCCAGCGGATGAGAACGGACGCTGGCGGGGCGACCGAACGAGGAAAAGGCACCGGGGATGTAGAGGTCGGGGCAGTTGAGGTCCTCGCGCGGCGGCTTCCACCCCTCTGCAACGCCGGTCGACTCGTTGCGGACGACGCTCCGGCTCCAGGGGCGGTGGCGCCACGGCCAGATGACGAGGCGGAGCTTGTTGACGACGTAGCCGTTCGAGACGTTGAAGCTGTGCTTGAGGTGCGCGAGCGGGAGCAGGCGCGTAAAGTTCTTGTCGAGGTAGGCCTGCCCCGCCGTGAACGCGTGCTTGCCGAACTGGACGCCCATCTGTGCCGTCGCGTCATTCATCATCCCGTTCATCCCGCCCATGGCGCCTGCAGCGCCCATGCCTGGCCAGCCCGCCTGCGGCGCACCCTGCGCTCCCGCAGCGCCTCCTCGCTGCCCGGCCTGCGGGCCTGCCGCGCTGGGTCCGCCGTGCCCCATCGCGCCGCCGACGGGGCCGTTCGGACCCGAGTCTGCGCCCCCGCCCATCCACGCGACGGGCGGCGCGCCGTACGCCTGCTGCGCGCCGTAGGGAGCACCCGCGCCCGCCGGGATGTAGGCGTCCGGGGTTGCGCCGCCGCCGTGGGAGTAGGCGTGCTGGGCGGAGGCGTGCTGGAGGTTCGAGTGGAGGTGCTGGGCGTGCGGCTGGCCCTGGGCGTGGGCTGGGGGCGACGAGAAGCGCTGGTAGTTGGAGGTGGAGCCGAACGCGTAGGCGTCGGGCGGGGGCGACTGCGAGGGGATGTGGGACGGCGGGTGCTGCGGGCGCGGGTGCTGCAGCGGCGGGGGCGACCGCGCGGTTCCTGGTCCGCCGTACATCGCTTCGGACGGGGCGGAGGAGCGCGAGGTGACGATGAGAGCGGAGCGTCGAGGGGACGGCAACGAGCGCGGTTCTTGCGGGATAGCTTGTGCGAGTGGAGCGCTGTGAGTGTGTGCGTGGCAGTCGCGCCTCTGAACGAGGTGCAGACGTGGAGCAAAGCAGAGCTGGAGGACGTCGCTCGCCCCTCGCCCCTCTCCTCCTCGACCGCCTTGTCGCCTGCTTCCACGTCTCAGCGACTTTCTTTCGCGCTTTCGACTCGCGCAATACGCTCCTCCCGTGTCTCTCGATCGGCCCGTCCTCTTCACGCCCGTCGTGGTCGCCTTCTCACCTCATGCGTCTCCTCCGCTTCCCCGAGCTGATCGCTGACGCGCGCCTCTGTCCTGCAAGGCGCGAGCCCGCCGTACTACGGGAGAACGCACGCGGCGGAGAGCTGCGAGCGCAGGGACGCTCGAGCGCCCGCGCCCTCTCGACCTCGTCACGCTCGTATCCTCTCTCGCCCCGCGGCCGGAGGGCAGGAGAGAAGCATGTTGCACAACAGGCGTACACCGACGGACGAAGCGAGCACTGCACAGACTGCCCCCGCGCGCGGCTCTAGAGGTACAGCGACGCGGCGAACGCGACCGAGCTGGGGCGCTCGAGGCACGCGAGCGCGTCGTTGAACTTCTTCTCGAGCTCCTCCGAGCCGATCGCCTTGGCCGCTGCGCATCCCCATGGTCAGCGCTCGGTGAGAGGGCGACGGGGAGAGGCGGGGCGCACCCATCGACATCTGCCGGATGAGTTCTTGCAGGCGGCGGAAGACGCGGATGAGCGAGCCCTCAAAGACGTCGGTCATCTGGGCGCGCCGTCGCATGTTGTCAGCAACGGCGGGCGGAAGGAAGGGAAAGAGGCTGGGCGCACCTTGCAGATCTCGGAGAACTTTGCGCCGTTGCACCACGAGTAGACCGCGTCCATCAGCTCGGGCTTGAACGACGCGACGTACTCGTCTGCGGGGCGTGCGCTCGGCGGGTCAGCACGGTCCACTGTGGGAGAAGGCGAGGCGGGGACGGACCCTCCACGACGGGCATCTTGCTCTCGACCGCGATCTTGGCTATCCGGCGCGCGGCCTCCTGCATCACGCGCAGCGGGCCCGCGAGCTCCTCCTTCAGCTTGCTCGTCTGCTCCGACTGCGTGCGTCAATCCAATGTAGTTAGCTCTTGCGGCGGCGCAGAAAAGGGAAGGAGGGAAGACGCACCTTCTCGTCAAAGACGAAGCAGCTGAGGAGCGCGGCGCACTGCTGCGGCGTCAGGTCGTTGAACACGCCGCCAAAGACCATCTCGGTGAGGAGGAGCTCGTCTCCACTCGAGATCTCGCACGCGACGCGCCCCTTCTGCTCGACGACGTCCTCCTGCGTCGCGAACCCGAGCCTCCGGAGCGCGCGCTTGCGGTTCCGGAGCTCGTCGAGGTGCATGACCGAGTGCGCCTGCTGGATGCGCTTCTTCGTCGAGCGGATCTTGGTCTTCAGCGACTCCTTCGCCGCGTACTGGTCGTACAGCGCGGGCAGGTTCGGGTCGGCATGCAGCGGGTTCGACACGAGCCGCGACTCGAGGATCTCGATTTTCTGCTCCGCGCACAGAGAGCGGGTCAGCACACTGGACGGCAGCACGAAGGGAGAGGAGAGCGCACCCGGAGGAGCTTCTTGAACGCCTCGTCAACGATGCCCATGTTCTCGACCGGGTCGAGGAGGGCGATCCCGTCGGGGAAGCGGCGCTTGACCTCCTTGACGCTGCGGAGGGCCTGCATGCGCGCGTCGACCGGCTTGAGGTCCTTGGCGAGGAAGATCCGGATGTGCGAGATGCCGTCGAGCGTCGAAAGCAGGACGGGCACGACGGCGAACTCGCCCTCGTCGCCGGCAGGCGGGCAGGGCCGGATCCCCGTGAGCGCGTTCGCGGGCGACGCGTGCTTGTTCTTGCCCGTGATGCTGGCGGGCGCGGGCGCAGTCCCCTTGGCGACGTGGAGGAGGACGTCGACGATGTACTGGTTCTGGGGCGGCTCGTCCGCGGCGAGGGGCTTGCCCTTTGCGCCGAGGCGCTTCTGGTAGTTGACGACGACGCCCCAGCCAAAGTCGAGGTCGTCGTGCTTGACGCGGACGAGGCGGCCGGGCTGGAGGAACGGCAGCGCGTACGTCGGGTGGTTCAGCACGTCGCGGAGGTCGCGGTTCAGGATGTCGAGCTGCTGCCGGAGGTCGTAGTAGTCGGCGATGTTGTCCTCGTCGGGGATGACGATCGCCGCGCGCTGTTCGTCGAGCTGCCGCAGCTCGTCCTCGAGCTTGGGGACGCTCGCCGTGTTCTGGAACTGGTAGAACGACCGCTCGAGCATGTACTCGGGCGTGAGGCCCTCGACGCGCATCAGGTTCAGGATCATGTTGTACCCGAGGTGGAACGCCGAGTCGAGCCGGTCCGCCTGGCCCTTGACCATGCCCTTGGCCGCCGCCGGCTCGAGCTTCTCGTCCGTCATCATGATGACGATCCCGCGGTCGTCGAGACCGCGACGACCGGCACGACCGGACATCTGGATGTACTCGCCGCCGGAGAGGTTGCGGAAGTCGCGGCCGTCAAACTTGCGGACCGAGGTGAAGACGACCGTCTTGGCGGGCATGTTGAGCCCGATCGAGAACGTCTCGGTCGCAAGAGGACCTTGAGGAGGCCCTCCTGGAAGAGGATCTCGATGACCTCCTTGAGGATCGGGAGGAGGCCGCCGTGGTGAATGCCGATGCCGCGCTTAGCGGGAGGATGTGCTCGATCTGCGGCAGCTGCCGGTCGTCCTCCGACAGGCCCGAAATGGCGTTGTTGAACACCGTGTCGACCGTGTCGCGCTCCTCGTCCGAGTTGAACTCGAGCTTCGACATCTGCAGCGCGAGGCCCTCGCACTCGCGCTTCGAGAATGCGAAAACGATGACCGGGTTGTAGTTCTTGACCATGATCATCTTGACGATCTTGTAGATGTCCGACGGGCCTGCGCGCGTGTTGTCAGCATGCGGCGAGAGCGCAGGCGAGCGAGGGAAACGCACCCTTGGGCGCGCCCTTCTTCGTCTTGCCCTTGCGGCCCTTGCCGCCCGTCGCGCTCGCAGGGTCCTCGCCCTTGCTGTCTCCGCCGAGGGCGCCCATCGCCTTGGCAAAGTTGTCTTCGCGGAAGTTGCCCTTCTCGTCGACGACGAGGTGGATCCCGTCGGCGCCGGCGAAGAGGTAGTGCTGGAGCGGCGTCGGACGGTAGTCGGTGTAGACGACGTGGCACGGCTGCTGGTGGATCGTGCAGATCCACTCGGCGAACTCCATCGCGTTCGGGATCGTCGCCGAGAGGAAGACGTAGCGGACCTTGTGCGGCAGGAGGATGATCGTCTCCTCCCACACGACACCGCGCTCTACGGACTCATACAGGTGAGTACCAGCACTTGAGCGCGAGGAACCATGAGGGCACACCTTTGTCGCGCATGTAGTGGATCTCGTCGAACACGACCCAGGCGACTTCGCGCATAATCTCCGAACCACGGTACAGCATCGACCGGAGAATCTGCGCAGCTCGGCGTTAGTGCTGTCCCTACTAACGAGCGGGAGGAGCGCACCTCGGTGGTCATGACCAAACAACTCGCGGTCGGGTTGATCGTCACATCGCCCGTCATGAGGCCGACGTCGCCAAACTCCGCCAACATCTCGCGGTACTTCTGGTTCGACAGCGCCTGTTGAGGAAGCAACACGTGGTCAGCACTCTGCCAAGTGAACCCGCCCTCGCGTCGAGCTGGCTCGACTTGGGAAGGTGGGGACGAGCGGCGTGCAGACGCACCTTGATCGGACTGGTGTAGACGACCCTCTGCCCCTCCCTCAAGCACTGCGCAATGGCATACTCGGCGACGACCGTCTTTCCGGCCGAGGTGTGCGCCGAGACGAGGACCGACTCGTTGCGCTGGATGCTCGCGACGGAGACCTTCTGGAAGGGGTCGAGCTCGAAGGGGTAGGTGCGCGCGGGCTCGGCGGGCGCGACGTGCGACGAGATGGGGACGTAGGGATAGTTGGGGGAGGGCGACCTGGTGCCGGACCTGTGGGGCGCGAGAGGATGTGCGTGAGAGGTGCTCTTCAGGGTCTGCAAGCCCACCAGCGCGACTCAGGGTGTCGTGCAACCCGACTGGCAGGTTACACGGCTGCCCAGCTGCGCGTGAAGCGGCGCTCACCTGGTGCTGGAGGACGAGGCCCTCGCTGTCGGCGTCGACGGTGGTGTCGCCGCCGGCGAGGCCCGCGCTCGGCTTCACCGTCTTGGTGACGGTAGTCTCGAGCTCGTCGGTGGCGGTGAAGTGCTCCTCGCGGAGGGTGGTGCCGTCTGGCCCTGCGCCTGCGAGGAGGGCGGAGCCGTGGTGCTCGCTCGCGGTCTCGTCGGTGCGGAGCTTCTTGAGCGAGTCTCCGTCGACGGGTGCGGTGGGGGCGCTCGGCGAGAGGCCGCTTGTTCCCTGCGGCGGTGGCAGCGGCGGGCGGGGCGGGGTCGAGCTTGAGGAGGACGGCCGCGCCGAGGACGACGAGGCGGGGCGGGCTTGTGGAACGATGCAAAGAGGTCGTCGGCCATGCTCTCGCAGGTACTAGCGCGCGCTCTACCCGCTCGGAACGAGACAGGCGGCGGGGTCGAGGGCAACCCGCTGCCATCGCTCTCCGCTCGGATTACACGTTGTATTCCCACATCCACTCCTGCTTGCACGCTACCGGGCTCTGCACTTGCTTGCGGCACTGTGCACACGCCCACCATGCACGGCTTCTTCGACTCGGTCCACGTGCCCCTCCGCCTCCCGCCCTCGCACCCGGGACAGGCCAAGGCAGCTGCGAAGGGCAAGGGCAAGGAGGTCGCGGGGCCAAGGAGCAGCCTCTGGGGACCTACGACGTCGTCGCGAGCTGGACCCACGACGAGCGCGACGAGATGCGCCGCAAGGTCGACATGGCTGCCCTCCGTCCGTCCCCTCCTCCTCCCCTGAGAGCGCCTTAATGACCCGCGTGTTGCACCCACAGTCGGCTACTCGACGGTCCTCCTGACCCTCAACATCCCCGCGACGTTCGACCCCTCGCTCCTCGTGTTCCCGACCCCCCTCTTCCCCGACGTCGACCCGCGCACCGCACCGAGCGGCACACAGGGTCTCGTCATGCAGCTCTGGAGGATCACGATTGACCAGTACGGCGACGAGGCGGTGAAAGGTGCGGGCCAGAAGGGTTGGTACGGCTTCGTGAGTTGCGCATCTCCTGCCTCGACGCGCTGTTCTCGCTCCGGGGTGCCCCCTCCTGCGGGATCGCCGTCGATGTTCATGAGACGAGACTTACACTCTGTTCATCTGCAGGCCAACTCGACCGCCGGGCTGTACCCTCCCCACACGACGCTCCTCTCCGTCGCGCCCACGAGCCTCACCTCCTTCACGCACGTCGCGCTGTCCCTCTCGCCGCCCTCGCCCTTCTCCCCAACCCTCGTGACCCTCGACCCGTCCCTCTCCCCACGGCTTCCCTTCCCGCTCAAACGCGGCCTCATCTCGTCCCTCTCCCGCGCGGGCGTCTCCTTCGAGCTCGTCCTCCGCGGCGTGACCCGCCTCGATGGCCGGGCGACGCACCCGGCGACGCGGGGAAGAGGAGGAGGAACTGGATCGCGGCGCGAGGGAGGTCGTCCGCGCGACGGAGGGGAGGGGGGTGGTCGTCTCGAGCGGGGCGGTCCGCGCGGGCGAGATGCGCGCGCCCCAGGATCTCATCAACCTGTGCGTCCGCGCGCGCGCGCGCTCTCTCTCCTTCCCTTGTTCCGCGTGCGCTGACCGCAGCGTACATGCGCAGCTGCTCCCTCATTGGCATGCCCCCCGCACAAGCCAAGGACGCATTGACAGTGAACCCGCAGCGGGCAGTCATGCGCGGACGTGCGTCCTCCTCCCTGCCTCGCTTAGCCCTCGCTGACACCGCGAACAACGCCGCGCACAGTCTCCCTCCGGCAGACGTACCGCGGCGTCCTCTCGAACCCGACCCTCCTCAGGCACGCCGCGGATCCCGCCGCCGCAGCACCACCGCCCGTGCTCGCGGCCCCGCTCGTCGGCGCGCCTGCTGCTGCGCCTGGCGAAACGGCCTGCCGCGGAGGCAGCAAGTGCGGCAGGGGAGGAGGCGGCGGTGGGTGGGAAGAAGGGGCGGAAGAAGAAGCGGCAGGAGTGAAGCAGTCGGGAGGGGAGGGTGTGCTGCAAGACAGCAACGTGGAGCCAGGCTGTCTGTGATCGCGCGAGAGTCGCTCCCCGCCCCGCATGCCGCCCCTAAGCACCGCACAGCAAGCACGTCGCTCGATTCGCTCGCGCAGTCTACGTCAAGTCGATCACGACGTCCTCATCGTCGAGCACGACCACCCCAGCGCCCTCCTTGCGCTTCTTCGCGCCCTCGGCCCCTTCGAGACCCGCCTCCTCCGCCCCACGCTTCTTCCCACTGACCCCCGCGCCGGGCGCGCCCACCTCGGGCCCGGCAGCCGCCCCGCCCTCGACGACGGCGAGGAGGTCGGCGTCCTCGCCGTCGGAGGCGTCGGAGGCATCGGCGGAGGGCGCGGGCGGGGGCGCGCGGAGCGGGATCGGCGAGGGGAGGGACGAGAGCGTGGGCTGCAGCCGCGGGGTGGACCCTTCGGGGAGGAAGCTGTGTGCGCGCACGCGCGGGGGGTGGGGCGGGGTCAGTTCTACACCGAGAGAAAGCAAGAGAAGCGGGAGGAGGGGAGACGCACGCCCCGATGCAGAACTGGACAGGCCAGTGCGGCTCGTCGTCGTCCGTCACCGTGACGAACTTGCCCTCTCCCATCCCAAGCTCCACAAGCGTCTTGTCCGCATTGTCCTCAAAGTCGTCGCTCTCCCAGACGAGCCTCGTCCCCTCCTGCACAGCGACGATCCCCTCGAACGGGACCGCCTTGCCCTCGCCCACGAGGCCGCGCACAAACTCGCCGAGGGTGACGTCGCGCGCGACGCGGACGGGGACATACGCGACGCGGCAGACGGCGCAGTGAGGGTTGGGCGCGCTGAGGGGCGAGACGTCGAACACGCGCTGGGGCGTGCGCTTGAGCCAGATGGTCCGCGCGGCGCTCCATGCCCCGCGGAGGACGTTCAGCGCCTGGTGCACGAGCGCGGCGGCGATGATGGCGTTCGT
Organism: Rhodotorula kratochvilovae; assembly: GCA_019926025.1. Taxonomy (NCBI): domain Eukaryota; kingdom Fungi; phylum Basidiomycota; class Microbotryomycetes; order Sporidiobolales; family Sporidiobolaceae; genus Rhodotorula; species Rhodotorula kratochvilovae. Next base: position 23,368 of record JAHSUG010000029.1, on the reverse strand, counting down.
CGTCGCGATCGCGGGGATGATGTTGCCCGCGTACTCTGCGCGGGCGCGCACCCCGGCGGGTTAGCGCGTGCGAGAGAAGCAGGGGGAGGGAAGGGGACGCACCCTTAACCTGGAACTTCGTCTGGCTCTCGATGTCAAACGCCGCGGCGCGGAGGTTCGCCGCGCCGACGACAAAGTCGAGCGTGTCCTCGTCGTCCTTGTCGAACGCGAGCGGCTCGCCCTGCGGGTCGAACCGCGCCGAGAGGCGCGTCACGCTGCGTGTGCGCTCGCGCGTCAGCGCCCCTCTGGAGGCAAGGGAGAGGGGGAAGCGCACGCATCGACGAAGAGCGCGAACGAGTCCCGCACAGTGAGCTTCTTCTGGCTCCCAATCCGTGCCTCGTCCTTCCCGTTCGCCTTCTCACCCTCCTTCTCCGGCACGCCGTTCGGCTCCACCGCCGCAGCGAGCGCAGGCTCGTCCGGCGTCGGCGCAGACAGCTCGTCCCAGCTCAGCGGGCGCGGCGGCTTCCGGTGCGCCCACATGTCCTCCATCTTGAGGAGGCGCTCAATGTCGGCGATGTAGACCTGCGAGCGCGCACGGGTCAGCACCGCGCGGGGAACGGGGGGAAGGGCAGGGAGGCGCACCTTGTCGAAGACGCGGCGCGCGGCGCCCTCGAGGCCGAGCGTCGCGCGCAACTCGCGGATGGCGTTGGCCTCCTGGCGGAGGTTCTGGATCTCGTCGACTGCGCGCACGTCTCCCCTGTCAGCTGCCGAGGCAGGCAGGGGAAGGAAGGTGGCACACACCGTTCTCGCCGTTCTTTTCGGCGTTGTCCAGCTCTTGCTGGTCCGCCTCGTCATCGGCACCGAACAGCTGCCTGTGTGCATCATCAGTCTCCTCAATCAGTCCCCAGGTCACGAACTCGAGCGAGCGAGAGGTGGGGGCGCACGGGAAAAGGTACGACTTGGCCCAGGCGATGCAGTGGTGCGCAGTCGACGGCGTGCTGCGGATTGTGCACACGGCGAACGTCTTCGGGACGGGTTTGCCTGCGCCTCACCCCATGATCAGGACTGCTCACGAAGGGGGAGAAGGAGGAGCGCGTGCGCACCCGTGCAGTCGAAGCACTCGGTCGTCTCGCGCTTGATGGGCTGCACCTGCCCGACATAGCCTGACGTGCCCGACTCGAGGAGGGGGATGTCCGCCGCGAGGCACATCTTGTTGACGTGGCGGCGGGCGTCTGCGCGGGCGCACTCTGTCAGCAGAGGAGGGGAGAGGAGGGGGAAAGGGAGGGCGCGGACCGAGGTTGTCGAGCGCGTTCATGACAAAGTCGAACGACTTGAAGTAGTCGACGTCGTACTCCTCGTCCTGCGGGCGTGCAACGGCTATGAGAGGGAGGCAGCAGTGGCAGGGCGAGCGTGGACTCGCCTTGATGTTGCGGTGCAGCGCGGTGATGTTGACATTCGGGTTGAACTTGAGCGCCGTCTCGCGGGCGACCTAGGGCCGTGCACCGCGTCAGTGTGTGCCCTGGAGGGAGAGGAGGAGAGGGGACGGACGACGGCCTTTGGGCGCTTTACGTGCTGCTTCTGGAAGAGGAACTGGCGGTTGAGGTTGGAGAGGTCGATGGTGTCGAGGTCGAGGACCTGGATCTCGCCGCGGGTGCCGCTGCCAAAGCCCGACATGACTGTGCGCGCGCATCGCGAGTCGCACAGGGCGGGCAGGCGCAGGGGGAGAGGTCAGTCGAGGGTTGGCGGTGATGAGGGAGAGGGCGCACCGAGGTTCTTGATGAGCTCGCAGCCGATCCCGCCGGCACTGTGTGGGTCTCCCAAAGTCAGTGTGCGATCCTCCCACCCAGCTAAGCGGGGAAGGGGAGACGGACCCGACGACGAGGATGCGGGCGTTGGCGAGCTTGTCGAAGAGCTCTGGGCCGAGGATTGCCCGGGTGTGGGCATAGCGAGCGGTGCTCGGCGCCATTGTGCGAGCTCTCACGCGGTCCAGGGAGACGCGTCGAGCGGGAGCGGAGCAGAGAGCGGCGCCCCCCTCCTCTCGCTCCTCCCGCTCCCCGTCTCTCGCCCCGACTCGCTCCAGGAGACAATCCCGCTCGACAGGATGGCCTCGGAAGACACCCTCCAGCCCCCCGTCCAGGACGCAGTCCCCCTCGTCGCCGTCTCCGTCTCGGCTCAGCCCGACGCCCACACCCAGCGCTTCGACCGCCAGCTCCGCCTCTGGGCAAAGTCCGGCCAGGAGGCCCTCGAGCACGCCCACGTCCTCGTCGTCAACGGCAACGCAACCGCCTCGAGCACCCTCAAGAACCTCGTCCTCCCGAGTGCGCCCCCGTCTCTCCCCCTCCCCCACCTCTCCCCTGCTCCCGTTCACATCGCCTCGCACGCGCGCAGACGTCGGCCAGTTCACCGTCCTCGACCCCGCGACCGTCACCGAGGCAGACCTCGGCGCCAACTTCTTCCTCGAGCCGTCGAGCCTCGGAAAGCCCCGCGCGGAAGAGGTCGTCCGCTTCCTCCTCGAGCTCAACAGCGATGTCCAGGGGCATGCTCTCGTTCAGGTGCGTCGGGACAATTCTCTCTAGTCACCCGCGTCGTCACGCGCATTCGCTGCGCCCGCGCTGACTGCTCGCTCGTGGTCCCGGGACTGCAGCCCCTCTCGGCATTGACGGACCTCTCGCCGTACACCCTCGTCCTCGCCGTCGACATCGAGGCGCCCGCCGAGCTCCTCGCGCTTGCCGACGCCGCGTGGGACAAGGGCATCCCCCTCATCAAGGTCGACAGCGCGGGCTTCTACGGCGCGCTCCGTACCCAGGTCAAGGAGATCACCGGTGCGTGGACTTGCCCGTCTCTGCAGCCTTGCCTCCCCCCGCGGAGTACACGCTGATGTTGACCTCGCGGCGCCGCGCACAGTCGTCGAGACGCACCCCGAGTCGATCGTCGACCTCCGGCTGTCGCACCCGTTCCCGGCGCTCGTCGCGCACGCCCAGTCGCACGACTACGCCGCGATGGACTCGGCGCAGCACGCGCATGTCCCCGCCGTCGTCATCCTCATCAACGCGCTCGAGGCGTGGAAGGCCTCCGTACGTCCTCGCACCTCCTCCGGCTAGTCCGCGTCTTGGTGCGGTCAGGCTGATTTGAAGGGTGCTTCGCCCAACGCAGCACGACGGCAAGGGCCCGAGCGGGACCAGGGAGCGCAAGGAGTTCATGGACGGGATCCTTGCGCTCAAGCGCCAGAGCGACGAGGAGAACTTTGACGAGGCCGTGACGCTCTTCCGCCGCGCGGGAACCAAGCCTGCGGTGCGACGCCGCGCCTCCCTCGACGCCCTGGCTGGCGATGCTGACAGCCTGCGCGACTGGCTTCTCGCGCGCAGATCCCGAGCGAGATCGAGGCGCTGTTCGCGGACCCTGCGTGCGAGAACATCACCGCTTCCGTGCGTCCCCCTGCCCCCCTCCTGCGCCAACACCCCCTGACCTGACCCGCGTACGCGCGCAGACCCCGACTTTCTGGCTCCTCCTCCGCGCCGTGCGCTCCTTCGTCGCGCACCCGTCGAACCCCTCGCGCCTCCTGCCCCTCTCCGGCGCTCTGCCCGACATGAAGGCCTCGAGCGCGGGGTACGTCTCCCTGCAGACGCTGTACAAGGCGCAGGCGCGGTCGGACCTCGCGCTCGTGAGGCAGCTCCTCGCCGAGACGCTCGATGCGGTGGGCTTGCCGCGCGGGAGCGTCGGCGAGGAGGAGACCGAGACGTTTGTGAAGCATGCGGCGTGGCTCAAGGTGGTCAGGGGGAGGAGCTTGAGGATGGAGGAGGATGAGTGCAAGCTCAAGGGGCAGGTCGGTGCGTCGCCTCTCGCTTCCTCTCTCCTCTAGTGTGCGCTCGACGCCGCTCGTCGAGTCGTTGAAAGAAGCTGCGATTGGCGTGCTGACGCTTTCGACACCCGCACAGGCGCCCTCCTCTCCGCCGCGTCGTTCCAGTCCCCGCCGGACGCCTCCCTCTACATCTACACCGCCCTCCGCGCCGCCTCGCTCTTCCGCGCGGCGCACGCCCGCGCGCCCGACGTCGACGACGCGGAGGCGCTCGCTGCGCTGGCGGAGGGACTGATCAGGGGGTGGAGCGAGGGGGAGGATCTCGCGGCGATGGGGGTTGAGGAGAGCGCGTGGAGGGAGGAGCTACGCAAGGTGTGCGCGGAGGTGTACGTCCCCTTCTCTTCGTTCTCTCCCTGCCACACCGAGCTTCTCGCCCGCGCGCTCGCCCCGTGACACTCGCTGACATGCCCTTCCGCGCGGCTGCAGCGCGCGCGCCCCGCCGGGCACCACCCTCCCGCAGACGTCCGCGCTCCTGGGCGGGCTCGTAGCGCAGGAGGCGATCAAGCTCATCACAAGGCAGTACGGCCCCCTCGAGGGCGTCTGCGTCTGGGACGGGATCCGGAGCGGGACGGGCGTACTCAGTCCGTGAGCTTAATGGGGATGTGGGGTGTAGATACGCTTGAGGATGCAGAGAGACGCTTGATGGTCGTTCTGTCGCGCGTTTAAGAGAAAGGCTCGCAGAGACGACGTCGCTCCTGTCGCGCCGCACGTGCAACCACCGCCTGCCCTCGTTCGCTCCTCCCCTTTACGTCCGTTCCACCCGCTCGCTCTCCGCCCGTACTCGCGCACCTTTTAGCGCCCGCCCGGCGGCACACAGTCGTGCTCAGCATCCGCCTCGCCTAGACGCTGTCATCACTTGCCTCCTCCTCGGCCCCGTCCCCCTCCCTCCCATCACCTCGAGCAGACCCGGAAAAGCGCGCGATGCACCCCACCATCCTGCTTTCGGCGCTCGCCCTCGTCTCCAGCGCGCTCGCGCTGCCCGCCGCCGCGCCCTCCTCCCCCTCCCCAGCGACCTCCTCCTCCTCCCTCGACGCGGACCTCAAGCCCGCGCACAAGCTCAAGAACCCGATCCTCCTCCTCCGACACGGGGAGAAGAAGCGCGATGGGTCTGTCGGGCTCAACGCCGCGGGGAAGAAGCGCGCCAAGTGCCTCCGGCGGGTCCGTCCTCCGCCTCCTCGCTCCTCCCCTCCCGCCTCCTCGCTGACCCTCTCCCGGCCTGCAAAGCTCCTCGGGAAAGACAGCGCGCACACCGTCGGGCTCATCCTCGCCGAGTCGTTCGACCCAAGACGAAGAAGCGCCGCCGGCCGTTCGAGACTGTCCGGGGCTGCGCGCGACTTGGGCCTCGAGGTCGATACCGAGTGCGAGGTCGACGACGCCAAGTGCGTGAGGAGGAAGATCGAGCGGTATGTGCGCGAGGGGGCACGGGAGAGGTCGTCGTGTGCTGGGTGCGTCTCGCGACGACTCTTCGTTCGCCGCGCCAAGAGGACGACAGGCAGGCGGGAGCTGACGCACCGCCGGTTGTGTGTGCGCAGAAACACTCGATGCTGCACGTCATTGCGCGCGAACTCGGCGCCAAGACGTCCCCACCCGGACGAGCGGTACGCGCCTCCTCCTCCCCTTCTCTCCCTCCGTCCTCCTCCGCTCCGCGCACCGCACTGACTCTCCTCGGCGTGGCGCAGCTACGACATCATGTGGACGCTCCGCGGCGGCGTATCGTCCAGAAGGAGAGCGAGCGGTGCGCAGGCCTGGACGCACAGCACCCGAAGAAGCATGACCCCGACCTCGAGATCGACGCCGATCTCGCGGAGGAGGAGATGTGGGAGGAAGAGGAGGCGGTGAGCGCCGAGGGTGGGCAGTTCGCGCTCGGGGGATGGGGCGCGCTGGAGGAGCTCGACTAGAAGGAGCGGCTTCAGGGCGTTGTATGACTTTGCGCTCAGTCCTTCTGTGTCTGTAGACCCATTCAGTCCACTCCTCTCGCATATAGACACTCTCGCTCACCCCATCAACCGCACGCGGGAGAGAAGGACAGCACGGCAAGCAGGTAGCAGCCAGTCCCTACACCATCTCGAAATCGTCGTCATCATCGTCCACAAGCCCCTCCCCGTCGTCCTCGGCGTCCGGCTCGCGCTTGACCGCCGTCCCCGCCGCCGTTGCCGCCGCCGCCGCCGCCGGTGCCAGCCCGCCACCCCGGCCCGCCTCCGTCTCGCGCTTGACGCTCTGCGGCGCCGCGCCGCCCGCGCCGCCCGCGCCGCTCGCCACGGGCGTGCCCGTGCCCGTCCCCGCCTGGCCCGGCTGGCTCTTGAACTCGGGCCTGAGGGCCCACATCTGGGCATACGGGCCCTTGGGACCAAGAGGGCGACCTCGTTGAGGACCTCGCGGAGGTAGGTCTGCGGCTGGTGGACGTGGTCGTTGAGGGCGCGGAGGTGCCAGTACGGCGCCTGGGCAAAGAGGGGGAAGAGGAGGTCGAGGAGCTCGTTCTTCGGGAGGCGGGTCATGCGCTGCGCGGGGCCCGCGGCGGACGACGACGCAGCCTTGCCGCGGTTGCTGGTGTTCTGCGTGCGCGCGCGGGGGCGTGAGCGGCGGGAGGAGAAGGAGGGAGGGAGGGGGAAGCGGCGCACGGCGAACGTCGCGACGCGGCCCTTGAGCCCCGCGGTGCCCATACCGCTCGCCATCCGGTTCGCCTGCGCCTTATCGACATCGAGCATCTTGAGCGTCCGGCGCGGCTCGGCGGCTTTGCGCTGCCGCTCGCGGAGGATGCGCGCGTATGCGGCGGACGCGTCGGCGGATTGGATCGAGGGCGTGAGGGAGCATTCGTGCGCGACGGTCCCGAGGAGGGAGGTCTTCCCTGCGCGCGGTGGACGGCGGGCGTGAACGTAAGCACGTGTTCTCCTATAACGCGCTCGTGCGGTCTCGCGCAGGACCAGCGACCAGCACGAGGAGGGAACGAGCGCGACTCACGGCGCTTCTTCCGCGCGCCCTCCTCGCCCGTCTCCTCGTCGTCCTCGATGCGCTCGCCAAACAGATACAGGTTCTTGCTCGCGGCGTTCTGCATCGTCAACTTGTACTCGAGCGGGACGCCGTCTGCCGCTGTCGCAGGCCGCTTGCCCTTGACGTCCGACGAGGAGGACGCGGAAGGGTCGTTCAGGATGAGGGCGATCTTGTTGTGCCCGTCGGGGCCTTTTCTGCGGGTAGGGTCGTCGTGAGTCACCAGAGATCCGCATCAAATGTGCGTCGGCAAGGACGGCAGCAAAGCAGCCCCGCCCCGACGCGCAGCAGGAGGGGAAGGGGGAGCACCGAGACGGACTCGTCGTAAACGCGGACGCGGCCGAGGATCTGCCCTCGTGCTGTTGCTGCATCCACTTGTCCATGAGGAAGCGCGGGACCTGCGTCCGGCGAAGGAAGGGGGAAGAGGGGAAGGGGTCAGCCGCTGGGCAAGACGAGGTGGGGCGGTGTATTGCTCGGTGGAAGCGGAGCGGGTGGGGGCGATGCGTGTCTTAATAGTCTGACCGCGAAACGCACGGGCACGCTCGCAGCGCGGCCCGAGGAGGGGAAATGCCTCATCGCGCTTCGTCGCCCCGCCCTAGTGGTGCGGATGGTCGGCGGTGCAGCCGCAGGGCGGTGGAGCACAGCACCCTTCGGCGAGCACCTGTTATCCCTCGAGCAGCATCCGCACGCAGCCGCGCGCTCGCTGTGCGCTCTCTCGTCTTCATCTCCCCGCCGACCTCGACCCCAGTCACCCCGACCCGCTCGACCCACGCTCGAGCAAGGCGCTGCCGCCCGCAGACGAGACCCAGCAGGAGGGAGAGCGCACCTTGCAGAGCCAGACGCGCTTGGTCTCTGTGGGGAGGTCGAGGTCCTCGTCCTCGCCGTCGTCGCGGCCATGCGCTGCGCCTGTGCTCGAGGACCCCTGGGCGGGCTTGGAGTCGTCGAGGTCGATGGAGCCGTGCTCCTCCTCGAAGGCCTCGGGGAGCTTGTTGGTCGGGAAGGACATGGCGGCGAGAGGGAGCGTGTGGGGAGAGCGAGAGCCGGGAGAAGGGGAGGAGGGACGGGGTCGCCTCGTGCAAGAGGGGCAAGTCAAGCGGGGCTGCCCTGCACAGTAGAGTCTCGGCTGGAGTGCAGGGACGCGGACTGGCCCTGGCAGGGCTTCCGCTCTCGGGCGACAGCGCTCCCCGGCGAGATCAGCGTGACGTCCCCCTCTCCGCCCTCTTCGCTTCGCTTGCCACCCGCTCCGAGTGCACGGACCACGCAGACATGGCCTCGACGGGACCGGGCACCCACCCAGACTGGCCCCCGCCGCACCCTCAGCAAGTCCCGCCTCTCTCCGACGACCCCCAGCAGCCACAGCCACCGCCCGCCTACCCGCAGCAGCCCGCCCAGTACTACGACCCCGAGCAGCAGCAGCACGCACCTCCGTCCACTGGATTCTGGCCCTCGCCCGCCTTCACTTCATCGCAGGGCGGGACCCCGGGCGTCTCGCTCTCGATGCTCGAGATGCCCCAGTTCCCGCACCTCGCCCCGTTCGCGTCCGCTGCGTGGGACCCGCCCGCGGACCGCTCGTCGGCCAAGCGCTCGCGGAACGACGACGACAGCCCCGCCGCCGCCGCGCCACAGCCGGCGCCGGCGCCGTATGCGTCCGGGTCGGGCGCGTCGAGCGTGCGCGCGCCCCCGAGCGGCACGGGCAGCGGGAGCGGCAGCAGCGGCGCGCGCGCACGAGCGTCAGCACCGCCGCGGGCGGCTCGCGCAAGGGGAGCGAGGCGCGCGCCGCCGGCGTCGGCGCGGGGGCGTTCTCCTACGCTGCCGCCGCCGCGGCTGGCGACGACGCCGAGAGCGGTGAGGACGAGCCCGGCGGGGCGAGCGAGGGGGCGGGGAAGCGGATCGTGCAGCGCGCGGACAAGAGCTGCAAGAAGTGCCGCGAGCGCCGTGTGCGATGCGACCGCGCGTGGCCGGCGTGCGCGAGGTGTAAGAAGCGCCGCGAGGCGTGCGAGTGGACCGACATCACCAACGTGTGCGTCGCGCGCCCTCTCTCTTGCTCAGCACGGAAACTGGCTGACGAGCTCCGCGCGTGCGCAGGGATGAGGTCGAGGAGGGCGGCGACGCCGAGCGGATCGCAGAGCTCCAGGCCAAAGTCGCCTCTCTCGAGCGGCAGCTCAAAACGACCTCGCTCTCGGGCGGCGCGGGGGAGCGGCGAAAACGGCGCACGTCTCGCCGGCCGAGTCGTCCTCGCACCGCGCCTCGAGCGACTCGGCGCTGCACGCGCGCGGCTTCCCCGCGCTCGCGAGCGAGGGCGCCGCGCCGCGGACGATCCCGGCGTGATGCAGGATATTTGGACAAAGACGCTCCGCCTCGGGCAGGACGAGAGCGATGTCGTTGCGGCGTTTGTGGGGCAGCGGACGGGGAGGATGGACCTGGGGCGGGGCAACGTGCATTGGCGCCTCGGACAGGCGGAGATGGCGCGCCATCTCACGTTTCACCTCATGGACGGTGCGTTCCTTCGCTTCTTCGTCCGGAGGAGGAGCGAGCTGACGCGTGCGTGCCTCGCAGCCGCGCTCTACGCTTGCTGCTCCAAGCTGCCGGGGATCAAGCCCCTCGCGGACCGCATCGACTACTACAAAGCGCACCTCGAAACGCTCGACCCGGCGGGTCAGTGCGCCGTCGCGGTCCTGTGCGCGCTCGGCGCGCGCGCGAGCCCACACTCGCAGCTCCTCGGCGTCAGCGCGATCCACCTCCAGGACGGGACGCCCTCCCCGCCGGCGTACCTCTACGCGGGCGAGCGCCGCGAGCTCGCGTGCCGGCAGCTCGAGGCGCGCGCGCGCGAGCTCGTCTGGTCGCACGGGTTCTTCGACGAGATGGACGTCAACATGCTCGACTCGATGGTCGGGCTCGTGCAGCTCCTGATCTGTGCGTCCGCCTCTCGCGCGTCTTCCGCCCCCCCATTCCAGCTCACGGGCTCATGCCAGTCGAAATGCCCGCCCTCTTCGCAGACGAGGAGGTCCTCCCGCGCCAGAGCCGCTTCTTCGCCCGGAACGCGATCGGCATGTATTTCGACATCCGCCACGAGGCCCTCGACAAGGGCGAGCGGACGAGCGCAGACCCGCGCATCGGACCCGGCTGCGCGCTCTTCGTGCGTCTCGCCACCTCTCGCATCCTTGCACGCGCTGACCTCCTCGTGCGGCGCAGCTCGCCGACGCGATCATCTCGTCGGCGTGCTCCCGCCCCTCATACATCACCACGGGCGAGCTCGACCAGTACATCGTCACGGACGGGGTGGCGATCCCCGACTTCCCCAACTCGGATCTTGGCGACGAGCTGCGGCGGTGCACGCAGCGCCCGCTTACCGTGGAGAAGCTCGTCGACGCGCTCACGACTGCGTGTTTGTGGGTGTGTGGGTGCGCGAGGCTGTTTGCGCAGCTGTCGACGGGTACGCTCGCGCCCTCCCTCCCTCTCCAGCTGGACTGGCGGGACTGACGAGCGACGCGACGCGCAGGCCGCCGCCCCGGCGCCGCATCGACGCTCCCGCTGCTCAAGAGCCTGTGGAAGCTGATCGACAAGGTGCACAATGCGATCCAGGAGCTCCAGCAGCTGCTCGTGAGCCTGCAGGTGAACCAGGTCACTGGGTGCGAGGACCAGCCGTTCGGCCTCGAGCACTTTGTGCTCCTCGGCGTGAGGTACGACTCGCTCCTTATCGACCTGATCAACCTCCAGCACGTGTACCTGTGCGTCTGCTCTTCCTCTCTTTTCCCTCGCTGCGGGGCGAGCGCGCTGACCAAGCGCTGTGAGCAGCATGCGCGACCGCAACGGCCCCGGGATCTGGAGCGAGCGCGAGGACGACGCGCTCCTGCGCGCGATGCGGCAAGAGTCAGAGCTGCGCGTACGCAAGTGCCTCAAGCTCGCGAGCTTCTACGCCCAGCTGTACCTCCAGAGCCAGGACAAGCACCTCGTACACCACATGCTCATGCAGCTCGAGATGCTCCCCGACTGGACGACCTGGGCGGCGCAGCGCGTCGGCCAGCCGGGAGGGCCCGTCGCGGAGGAGTACGAGGTCTCCATCGATGAGCTCGACTGGTGCGTCGCGCTCTTACCCCCCGCTCGCGCGCAGTGCGCTGACCCCGAGTGCCCGCAGGTTCCAGCACGCGCTCGAGCTCAGCTCGTACTACACACGAAGGCGGCGAACCGCCTGCAGGCGTTGACGCAGGCGCGGGCGCGCTACCAGGGCGACGAGGAGCAGAGTGCGTCCCCCCGCTCCCGCTGCGCCCCTTGTTGCGCCCGCTGACGTTCCGCTCTGTGGCGCAGGCATCTCCGAGCAGCTCAAGGACGCGCCGAACCCGCTGCCGTACAGCGCGCTGCCGACGGTCGACCACCTGAACGCGCAGCGCGCGGCGATTGCGAGCCACATGGCGAGCAACCCGCGGTTCCACTACGACCTCCCGCCGGGGAACAACACGACGGCGTTCAACGCGCTCTCGCCGCCGGACGACCCGCAGCACATGTTCCAGATCAGCGGCGGCGAGCAGGCGCAGCCGAGCCCGGAGCAGCTCTACGTCTTTGGTGCGCACGCTCCTCTCCTTCCCATCCCTTGCGCAGGCGCTGACCTTGCCCGCGCACGCAGACTCGTTCGGCATCGCCGCATCGCACGGCCAGCCCCTCGACGCGCAAACCCCCGTCCCGGCGCTCGAGTTCGTCCAAGCGGGCTTCGGCGGGCCAAACAAGTGGGCCGAGCTGGGCGTGCGGCAGGGCGCCGAGGCGCTCCAGGCGCAGTATGCGGCGCACGGCGCGGGGGAGGACTACAGCGCCGGAGGGGACTGGATGAGGAGCGCGGGGAGGGGGGAGGAGGCGGAGCTGCAGGGAGGGTGGGGCGGGGAGTAGGGGTGGGAGGGAGGGAGAGTACAGCGTCCGCCCCTTCAGTAGCCTGTTGACACCCTAGACGTGCGATTCATGCTCGCTTTCTGTGCCATCAACGTCGCGCGCACGCGATGAGGAAACCCGAGAAGCACGAGTCTCGACCTGTGTTAGACTTAAGAATGCAGCGATACATATGTACTCGCCGACGCTCTACAGCTTGCTCCGCCCGTCGGGCTCCCCCGCGTCGCCAGCGCGCATGTCCTCCCAGCCGGGGCCGAGCACATCGACAACGTTCTCGCGCAAGGCGCCTGCGGACGCTCGACGTGATCAGTCTCAGGGAGCGGGAAGCCGGGGAAAAGAAAAGCGCACCCTCGACGGTAAGGCCCAGCGTCCCCTTCTTCGGCGGGAGGACGTACGTCCTGTTCCTCCTCCCCCTCTCGCTCCCTTGCACCTTCCTCTGCAGCTCCTCGAGCCCCGTAGCCCCCTCATACACATACGCCTCATCGCCGGGGAGGAGCATCGCGCGGCGCTCGCGGCCCGCCGCGTCGCGCACGTTGCCGCCCACCTGCGGCGTGAACGGGACGACCGTCCGCGGGCGGACGACTGGCGCGCTGGGCGGGCAGCCGGGGGCGAGGAGGGACGCGAGCGAGCGGTGGTTCGAGCGAGCTCGGCCATGAGGTGGAACTGCGGCGGGTGGAGGAGGATCGGCTCGGCGCTGGCACTGGCGGCGGGTGCAGCGGCGGCGGGGGAGGAAAGCGCGCGGGTGTACGCGACGGCGCGGGTGACGGCCTCGAGGGGGGTGAGCCAGTCGGCGGAGGAGGTCTCGACGCCGTCGCTTGACACGAGCGAGTCGTGCGTGATCTCCGTCGTGGAGGTGGAGGACGAGGAGGTGAAGGCGGGAGGGAGGACGGCGATGAAGAAGTGCGTGTCGAACCGCCGAGGGAGAACGATTGGCGTGCTGAGGGACTGGTGGTCAGGGGGTGGACTCTGAGCGGGGAGAGAAAGGCGCGCACATCCATTGCGACCAGTGCGTCAAGCTGCTTAGCGCAGGTCTCGCCCCATGTCCCAGCAGCTTCAGCAGGTCGATGAAGCGCCGGCCATCGTTGTGCACCTCCTCGCGCCACCGCGTCTTCTCGCTCGCGGCGAGGTTGTTCCACGCATACTGAGCCGAGTCGACCGTCTCCGAGGCGGACCCGGAGGGCGGCTCGAGGAGGAGCAGGCCTGACTCCTCGAACGTCTCGCGCACAGCGCACAGCTTCAAGCTCTGTAGCTGCGCCGCATTGGGACCGGAGGTAGGGGACGCCTCCGACGGTGGGAAGAAGGAAGACCAGGCGGCCGCGTCAATGTCGATCGGGTCGATGTTGCCGCCTGTGCGTAGCAGAGTTAGTAGAGCCACGATAAGATAGAGACGGGCGAGCGAACCGGGCATGACATGCGCGCTGTCGTACGTCCTGCTCTGCGAGTGCCGCTTCAGGAGGAGGACGCGGTAGTCGAAGCCATCGGCGGTCCGGCTAGCGAGCGGGGCGAGCAGCACCAAGCTGTAGCACCCGTGGTAGAGGACAGGTCAGCGGTTGCCTTTGCTCTGATGGACCGCAACCGCTTGAGCCGGACGTCGCGGTCGAGGAGGGAGGTTCCCCTCGCACCGCTCACACCTCACGCAGCGCCACCCTCCGCAAGCTGAGGAGGAGCACACACCTCGCACTGAGCGATGGCTTGGCCGGCTCCTTCGCCCCCGCCGCCGTCGTTGCTCCTCGTGGGTTCATCAGTCTAGAGGCCCCGCCTCCCGCTTGTGCTGGTGTCGACATCGTTGGACGTGGTCGTGAGTGGAGGGCAGCACTATGGATGTGCAGAGGTGCACAGAGGCGAAGGACCTGCGCGCGAGGCAGGAGGAGCATGGGGAGAGCAAGGTGGGGCAACCTCGGCTCGACTCGAGGCGGAGTGCCGGACATGGACTTGTCTTGCGGGTTCTGTTCGCTTGCGGGGCTCAGCCGACAGAGCAGCAGCTGTCTGCAACCTATACAAGAACCGGGGGGCGTGGTCGACGGGGCTTCTTCCTGCTCCTCCTCGCGGGTCCGCTCGCACCGGCGACTTCTCCTATTCCACCGCCTGCGGACTCTCCGCGATCCTCAGCTTCCCTCGCAGTCTCCATGGCGCGTAGAGGCTGTGCTCCCTCGCCTGCACCGCTTCTCTTTGACGTTCGACCTTTGTCCTCCTTGCTTCGCGCTGGACTGACCCTGCTGCGCTTCGCCGGCATCCTCCACGCCTGGGTGTGCATACTCTCCTTCACAACGCCTCGCAAGGACGACCTCTGCGCTTCCTCCGACTGCACCGCCCACCACATGCAACCAGGTCCCGCTGCGGAGCCGTCTGCGCTGCTGGCAGGGAGCAGCCGCCGTCGGCAGGGCTATCGCCGTGCAGACGGTCAGCCCTGGCTCAAGTACACAACGCACTTCTTCCCCGCGGCATCCAGCCGTTCCTCGAGCGCGCGCTGCAGATCCCACTGCACGAGACGATCGTCACGTCGAGTCTGCGCATGGCGGCGCACGCCTGGGTCGAGCAGCTCATGAACGCGCTGCCGGAGCTGGACTGGTACCTCTACGGCTACGAGGGCGAGTGTGCCATCCTAAACCAGATGGCGGAGGACCTTGGGATGCTCCTCGCAGCGGCGGCGATGCAGGGCGGTGTGCTCACCTTCGAGGCGTTCAAGCACCTTTTGGTGTGTTCCACTCTCTCCGCCCTAGCCTGTAACGCTCGACTGACGCGCCTGCCTCGCAGTCTGGGAGCGCGCAGAACTACGCCAAGAAGTTGAGGAACGTTGGGAGAGCGGTGCGTTCTTCGTCAGACCGCGTCCCAGCAGGACTTTGCTCCATCGAGCTGCGCGGCACCGACATTGATGTCTTTGGCCGTACAGAATATGAACCCCGTCCTCCCGCTCTTCGTCGCACTCGCCAACCTCATCCTCAACCTCGTCCCGGCCGACAATGACTACGCCGCGCACAACCAGCTCGTCTCCTTAGTGCATACCTTCAGGCAGGGCGCGCAGACGGAGTGGAGTAAGCTCAGCGTCGAGCAGCGCAAGATCGCCGTTCTCGGTTTGAAGGAGGAGCTTGACCGGCTGACGGAGATGGCGAACCGTCGTGGACCGGCGGGCCTGGTCAACGGAGACTTTGTGCGTGTTTCCGACCCCACTCCTTCCGCGAGTAGCTCGTTCTGACGAGAGTTGTCCCGCAGCCGTCATTCTACGAGTTTCTCGGAGCACTCGTGCGAGAAGCCCTCCGCCGCCTTCCAGCCAGGACCTGATTCTCCCTTTTTACCCCAGGACGACTTCCCCACCGACGCTGTTCCTCGCCCACCGCCGCCGCCCTTCCTTGCAGAACCGGCGCCATGCCGACCGTCCTCTCAACCCCGGCTCGTCGAACACGCCTCTCCCGACGAATCCCACTACGCGCCCCGCCCCGCCCCGTTCCCGCCGGCGCGAGTCGCACAGCTCGGCCATTCACCATACCTCGCCTCCCTCCATCGGACTCGAGAGCCCCGCCGCATTGCCCCGTCGCTCCCCCGACCTGGACAACTTCGCTCCCCTCCCGTCTCTCCTACGGACTCCGCCGCACCTGCGCTCCCCATCTCACATCGCGCCCGTTGTGCGCGTATCGACCTTTCCCCTCGCGTTCTGAGCAGACGCACCGCGCGCCAAAGCGGCGCGCCTCGCCGGAGCTCCCGCCCCTCCCGGACCTCCTCCGCACACCGCCGCACCTGCGCACGCGGCGACCCTCCTCGTCGCACGCACGCGTGAGCGCCTCGCCCGAGTGGGAGGCGCCGGGCCGCATGACGACGCTGGAGGTGCCGACGGGCGACGACGACGACCTCCCGCCGCTACCGGGGCTGCTGGACACGCCCCCGGGGCTGTGGGCGCAGCGGGCTGCGGAGCCGGAGGGCGGAGAGAGGCGTTTGGATAGGGAGAGGAGGGAGGAGCGCGCCCTGGAAAAGGTGAGCGGGAGAGAGGCGTACGAGCCGGTGAGCAGGAGGGCGGGGAGGGGGTGGTAAACGCGGCGCACGGTGGCTGTACATGTAGATTCGGCTGATGTGGCTCTTCGGAGCCTTCGCGTGCATTCACACGCCGAAGTTATGTCAGGGACTGGAGGCGCTCTTTCATGCCCGGACAAGTGGGCTGCCTGCTCGAGCTTCAACGAGTCCACCTCGCGAACACGCTTTACGCAATCGCATGCCGGCCTCCAGGTCTAAGAACATAATGAACGCCGACGTTGCAGGTGTCTCTCGCGACAGCAAAGGTTCTCGCTTCGCCGCCAAAACTTCATCAGCTCCCCGCACTTGGGGACGTCTCTACGCACTCCTCTCGTGGCTTTCGCCCCTGCTGGGGGGTGGAAGGCATTTGTTACACGTGTATCAAGGTGCTCTCAAGTTGCGCACGCAAACAAGGGTGCCCGCGCCCACCATCGCCTCTCCCAGGCTTCGACTCTTCCGCACCCGCTTCTTCTCGTCCGGCCCCCACAGCGGATCGCGTTGCGCTTGACTCCATGACAATTGCTTGTGTACTTCGATGACTGGGACCTAATCAAGCGCGTAGAGGCCTACGTAAAGGGCTGTGGCGCGTGATATGTTCCCCCCACTGGTTCCGCCTCCTTGGCTGACGCCTCTCCTGACCGCAGACTTGATCATCTGACGTTTTCCTACGTTTGTGACAAGCTCGGACTTCAGCCGTTCTGGACGACCGTGATCAACCCTCGCTACCTACTCCCCGCGGTCACCGTGATTTGGGGCGTCGTCGTCGTCGGGAACGGCTTCATCAAGAACTACGCCTCTCTCGTCGCTCTCCGTCTGGTACTTGGGTTCTTAGAATCCGCGCTCACCCCTTGTCATGCGTGCTTCAGCCTTCGCGGGTTCCGCATTCTCCGCTGACGCTTCCCGCTCGCAGTCTTCCTCATCTTGAGATTTCTCTACGTTCGTGACGAGCTGGCCCTCCGTACGTTCGCCCGCTCTGCGCTCCTTCGGCTTCTGTCCTCGCTCTGACATACCACATACTCGCAGGCACGTCCTACATGTTCGTCAGCGCGGCAACAGCGGGCCTCGTCGGTGGCTTGATTGCCGCGGGCCTGCTCAAGATGGACGGCCTCGCAGGCCTTGAGGGCTGAAGGTGGCTCTACATCGTCGAGGGGGCCCTGACGAGCGTCATCGGCCTCGCCAGCTACGCATTCATCGCCAACTCGCCGCAGACCGCCTGGTACCTCTCGCCGCGGCAGAAGCTCCTCACCCGCGTCCGCAACGTCCAGAGTCGCCAGTACAACGGCTCAGAGGACTTCAGCTGGGCCGAGGTCAAGAAGGCGTTCAAGGAGCCGCTCATCTGGATCTCGGGCTTCATGCAGGTGCGTCGCTTCCCTCTTCCTCCGCGAGATCTGCCTGACCGGCTCCGTCCACAGCTCGGGTTCGACGTGACTCTGTACGGCGCTAGCACGTTCTTCGTCGTCATCGTCAAGGGCTTCGGCTACAGTACCATCAACAGTCAACTGCTCACGGCGCCGATCTATGCCTGTGCGTCTCGTTTCTTCCTGTCACGGTCCCCATTTCCCGCATCGCCCTATACTCCTGGAAGACCGCTGACGTTGCACCACGACAGGGGCCGCCATTGTCTACATGTGCGCCGCCTACTGCGCGGATCGCTTCGACGTACGGTTCTGGCTCATCCTCCCGACCACGCTCGTGACCTGCGTCGGGTACATCATCCTCGTCGTCGTCAAGGAGAGCGTCGGCGCCAAGCTGTTCGCCTGCTTGTGCGTTCCCGTCCCTTCCAACTCGAATAGCTCGGGCTGACCTCCTCCCTCCGCAGCCTCGTCGCGAGTACGTCGGCCTATTCACTGCTTCTCGCACTCCTCGCCTTCAGAACGCTTGGCACGCCTCTCCGCTCAAGTTCGCTGACCTTTCCTCTCCTGCAGCGGGCGTTTACACGTCTGTCGGCCTCAACGTCTCGTGGAACTCCGCAAAAATCGCCGGCATCCGCAAGCGCTCGACGGGGATCGGTATTCAGCAGCTCATAGGGATCTGCGGTGGCGTGATTGCGGGTCAGATTGTGCGTGAATACTCCCCCAGCTCATCCCAGCACCCCAACTGACCCTCCCCTCCCTCCGGCACGCAGTACCGCTCGCAGGACAAGCCCTACTACCGTCTCGGGCACGCCGTCTCGCTCGCCTCGATGGCCTGGGGCATTGCGTGGATGCTCGTCTACCTGTGGATCGTCAAGTCGCGCAATGCGGCCAAGATGGCGATGACGGAGGAGGAGAAGGAGCGCCAGGACCGCGAGGGCGTGACGGGCGACGCGCACTACTCGTTCAAGTTTGTCTATTAGAAGGGTTGTTGCTGCGATCTTGCATTCCAAGGGCTATTCAGTCCATCTCCTGGGTCGTGTCGTCTTGTCCGCTCTGGGTGCTTGGAGGGAGGATGTTCGAGCTCCTCGCACACTGCTGCTCCCGCTGAACCCACTCACGCACTTTCGAGCTGCACAGCCAACTAAGGACAAGAGAGAGGAGCCGCGCTTGAGGGCGATGCAGAGACGAGCGAGAGGACATGCGCATCTTGCAGCGCTGTTCCCGCGACGAGGACGCAGATGAACGAGATAGATACAACACCCTCCACATGCGCTACACCCGACCCCGTGCCCCGCTCTACGGCCCCTTGCACACCTCCTCGTCGCGCATGTCGAGGACGAGCATGTGCCCCGGTGCATGCCCCATGACGACCTCCGGGAGCTTCGACTCCATGAGGACGTTCTGGGGGGTCACACCGCATCCCTGCATGCGCATGAACCCGTGAGCAACCCCGCCGAATGCGAAAGTGAGAGCCCGCACACACCCAGTAGACGGGCACCTCCCCCTCGCGCACCTCGCTCGCATCGCCAAAGTCGGGCCGCTTGCCCTGCGGGTCGTCGATCCCGAGCGCGGCCGCACCCTCCGGGCCCCAAGCGACGGGCTCGCCGTGCGCGCGGACGAACGGGCGCGTGAGGTCGCGCGCGCGCTCGATGGAGGAGGGCGCGTAAGGCCGCATTGAGACGACCATGTTGCCGGTGAAGACTGCGGCGCGGCGGAAGAAGAGTGAGCACGGCTACTGGGGAGAGGAGAGAAGAGCGGGACGCACCTCCTGCGGCGGCGAGAGGGACCTTGGTCTTGTCTGCGGGCGGGACGAGCAGTCAGTACGGCGCGAGCGGACAAAGACGACGTGCACGCACACATGGGCACGTTGCGTCCGATCTCAATCTGCCGCGGCGTTAGCCCGCCCGCCGTGAGCGCCGCCTCGAACGAGAACGAGCAGCCGATGAGGAAGCCGACCGAGTCGTCGGTCCACTCGTCGAGGATGTCCTCCTTGGTCCCGACGAGCTTGCCGCCCTTGTAGACGTTGTATGCCGGTGCGTCGGTGCGGATGTCGCAGTCCTGTGCGAGGTGCGCGGGGACGAGCGGGTCGCCGCGCTTCGTCTCCCCGAGGAGCGGGCACGGGACGGGGTTGCGCGCGCAGAGAGCGCGGAAGTCGGCGGCGTACTTGGACGGGAGGATGATCAGGTTCGCCTGGACGTGGCCCTTGCACACTCCCGCCGTCGACGCCTCGTTCCAAGTCCCTGCTCGGCAGGCGAGGCGAACGTCGCGAGGGGTGAGGATGCGCGGAATAGCGGTCATAGTCGTGCGAGGCGAGATGGAGAGTGAGGAGGAGAAGCACAAGATAGCCAGCTACGCGGCCCCGCAGGGCGTGGAGGAGAGAGCCTAGCTTCCCCGGAAATCAGGCGGGGAGGGGAAGAGCGAGAGTGCGCAAGCCGTTCCGGCAAGCTTGTAAGGGGGCTGGCTTGCTCGTAAACAGTGTCTCGATCAGTACCGACCACCAGCAAGCGTCCCGGTGCAGTGGGAGAGGAGAGCCCTCATCAGTCGCCTCGACGAGGAGGGACGCCGCGCTCGTCTCGCTCCTCCACCTCACCTCGGCGAGACGCGCGACC
Source organism: Rhodotorula kratochvilovae (assembly GCA_019926025.1). Classification (NCBI taxonomy): domain Eukaryota; kingdom Fungi; phylum Basidiomycota; class Microbotryomycetes; order Sporidiobolales; family Sporidiobolaceae; genus Rhodotorula; species Rhodotorula kratochvilovae. Next base: position 3,707 of record JAHSUG010000029.1, on the reverse strand, counting down.
ATGCTGCACCGCCTGTCGGAAGAGGTGGTCTGCAGCGTGTTCCGCCACCTGCTCCCGCCCGTCACTTGGCGCTCCACGCCCCGCCGACACCGCACTCTCCTCCAACCCTAGCTCCTCGTCCTCACCAACGTCTCCATTGTCCCTCTGACGGGGGTAGTTTCCTCCCCCTGTGCTTGCAGCTTTCGGAGCCTGTGAGGCCCTGTTGTGCGTGCTACCGGTTCCGGCCGCTCCAAGCAACCCTTCGAGGAGAACGCTGGGACTGCCTCTCGGCCGTACGCTTGCTCGAGCTCCCGTTGCGTGCAGATCCCTCGCGCGCCTCCGCTCGCCTCTCGGTTGCGTAATCGTGCGCTTGGCTGCAGGCTGCCCCACTTTCCCCTGCTCCCCCCTGCTCCTCCCGCTCAGACTCGCTCTCTTTCCTCCCCGCCGCACCGACCATGATCTGCTTCACACTCCTTCTCGCCGCTACTGTCGCGCTCCGCCCCGCCGCCGCTCAGACGCTCCGAGGGGACGGCTTCGCCCTGCTGTACCCGACCGCGCGCGACCTCGCCGACGACACAGGGCGGACGGGTGCGTCGCCCTCCGGCCCCCGCATCCTCGCTGACGCCTCTTCCTTCCCGCACGTCGAAAGGCAGCTGCGCGCCACGCCCTTCCCCAGAAGACACCTCCGTCGCGCGCGTCCCCCTCCCGCTCAGCGGGCTGGCGCCGCTCGTCCTCCGCGCAGGGGAGAACACCTCCTCGGGGGAAGTCTCAGCGACGATCAGCTGGGGCGCGAACCCGACCACGTTCGATCTGTACGAGGGGAGGCTGCAGAACGGGACAGAGACGGAGAATGCGCTGCTGGAGGAGGTGGATGCGAAGGGGAAGGGACTGGTGCGCGCGCTCTGGCTCCTTCTAGGCTGGTGCTCGCGGCTGACCTCCGAAGTGCAGTACGACTGCTACGAGACCGACGTGCAGAACCTCCTCCTCGACGTCGAGTCGGGCAATGTCACCGAAGGCGCCGTCGGAACGCTCATGTGCGCATTGCTCTCTCTTTCCTCTCCCTTCCCTTTCCGCTCGCTCACTCGCCTACACGCAGCGTGTACTACGACGAGGGCGATGAGACCTGGACGCAGTGCGCCGACATCGTCCTCGTGTCGAACTACTCCGCGCCTGCGCAGTTCAGGGAGTGCCCGGGGACGTCGGGCGCGATAAGGGGCGGCTTTGGCGGAGGGTCGGGTGTTCTGGCGCTGCTTGCTGCTGCGAGCGCGTTCCTGCTGGCGTGAGGAGGCGGGCACGAGATGAAAGGCTGTACATAGTGAGGGTTGTAGATACGAGGCGATATGTGCATAGCTTGGTTCTGTTTCGAGCGCTGTGCCTCTGTGCCTCTCAGAGCGGACCAGAGCGCAAGGTATGGATGACATTGCTGTGTGTGCGCGATAGAGCGAAGGGTCTACGGAGTGAGAGCAGAGAAAGAAGTGGGAGGGCGATGTACGACGAAAGAAACGGGTGTATCTACCGGGGTCCGACAAAAACGCCCGCTCAGAGCGTGAGGATGGAGAGAATGGGCCCGAGGCCGAGCGCGCGGAGGAGCGGCGCGACGGTGCCGTCGAGGAGGGTGAGGACGACGTTGAGAAGGCCGACGACGACGGCGAAGAGCGAGTTAAGGAGGGTGACGAGCCTGTGCGCGAGGATCAGGTCAGGTTACTAGTTCGAGAACGCGAACGTACTGTCCGTTGAGCGGCTGCAGGAAGGGCGCGAGGAGGGGGCCGAGGCCGGGAGTAGCAGAGATGGCGTCTTCGAGGGGCTTGAGCGCAGCAAGCACGCCGTTGAGGAGGTTCGCGACGAGTCCGGCGACTGCAGAGCGCGATCAGAGACTCAGCGGGACCCGGAGGAGATGCGGAACCGGCGAAGAGCACGCACTGGTGTTGAGGTCGAAGGAGCGGGTCTGGAGGTCGCGCTTAGCGGCGACGTTGACGACGGCGCTACTGGCGACCTTGATCGACGCGGTGATCTCCTGTGTACTGAGAGAAGGGATAGTCGGGACCCGGGTCAGCCGGATCCTGGAGATCAAGCGGGCAAGAACGCACCGTCAGGATCCCCCCGACCGCCTCGACGACCGCCGTCGCGTTCCTCTGGTCGACGCCGTCGAGCGCAGCCTTGAGCTCGCCGCCCAGCTCGGCTACCTCGCCGACGCAGGTCTGGAGGGCGGCGGTGATGTCGGCCTCGGCGGCGATGGAGAGGCGCCTCTCCAGCGCGACAGGCTGGAATGACGGGGAAGCGAAGGCCGTTACGGCGGCGCCGAGGAGCGAGACGATGGAGAGGCGGGAGAAGAGCATGTCGACGGCAGAGGGGAGTGGTCGAAGAACGAGAGACTAGGGTGAGCGGGGCGCGGCGGGCAGAGGGCGAGTGAGCGAAAGGAAAGCAAGAGGCGACAAGCGGAAGAGCCGCTGAAATAGTGTGCTGGGAGAGAGAGGAGGGGGGGTTTAGCTCGAGGGGGATCCTCCCCGTCGAAGTGGCCGAGGGAGAGAGACCGAGCGAAGCGGGCCTCCTTTGAAGCAGGGTGCTCCACGCCGACACATTGAGGAGATGGATGCCCACTGCGAGCGGACGCCGAGAAAGCCGCCCTCACCCGCCCTGTCCTCTGCTTGTGCTGGACGGAGCCAGCTCTCCTCGTTCGCACCGCCCTCCCGCCGGCCAAGTCGCCTTGAACCGCCGCCACCGATCGCACTACTGTACGCTAGCTGAAGCGCTAGGCATCGCCGAGGCGTGCACAGACCCAGCTTCGCTGATCTGAACGGGGGAAAGCGAGAGGCGGTGCGCGATGAAGACAGCTCGAGGAAGCGTGCAGGAGTGCGCGGCAGGCCAGACGCCTCGTAGCTAGGAGACGAAGCTAGCAGGACAGTATCCCAGCTAGCGCAAGGCAGGCCGCGGGTGCGGCGGAGGGAGAGGAGAGGGACCTCGAGGGGTCGACCTCCGCACCCACGCTCACCTCGCTCAAGCGCGTTCTGGAGCAGCTCGAACCACAGATATCGCCTCCAAGGACCAACTGGTACGCGCGCAGCTTCTCCCAACGCATCCTTGCTTCGCTAACCTCTTCCCCCGTTCTCATCGCTCGACAGCTCCTCGCGCGAAATGGAGGACGACAGGCCCAGCGCCGCTCACGTAGACATGGAGGAGGCAGAAGAGGATGCCCTGCCCGACTGGTCCCGCTTTGCGTCCTTTGCCAAGTGCGCTCGTCCTCACCCTCTCCTCCTCGACTCGCACGCGCAACTCGAGCTGACCCGCGCTGGCGCATGCAGCGCGAACCGCGAAAAGTCCGAGGGCGCCGTCCTCGTCCCCTTCATCCCCAAGCGCGGCGAAAAGGATTTTGAGCCCCTCCCCGCTTCGGACGCCTTCCCGCCGTCGAGCAAGGAGGCAACCCTCTCGGCACACCAGCGCCACCTCCTCCAGTCCTCGCGCAACGCCCTCTATACCGCCCTCTCCTCCGGTTCGCGGCACCACTCGTCCCGCGCGCACAACTCGTTCACCTGGCACCCCGAACTTGACGGCGGCCGCGCGACGTGCGATGCGGGCAACGCCTCGTACGGGATCCACTTCAGCCACATTGGGCACTTCAACCAGCACCGGAAGCAGCTCGAGCTGTTGCCCGAGGAGGCGCTCTACATGGTGGAGCGCGGCGCGGTCGAGCTGTGGTCGCAAGCAGAGGACGGATCGAGGGTGCCGATGAG